>JACAVU010000005.1:54896316-55146316 GCA_014183005.1 Castanea mollissima | reverse complement strand
ACTTTAGCAGAAGCAAGAATTAAGTCGATATAATTTTGAACACTACACAAAGTCCTTTAATTTGATGTTATTGCTGAGGTTGATTTGCTCTTGGTCAATATTAAACTTCTTCAATCTTACGGCAAACACGATTAAAGTTGGTATTTTCAATTTTTCATTGGTTTCGCACACTTTTCTTTACCCAGTTTCTTGACTCGATCAGCTCAACATTTAAGCCATTGTCGAATATGGTTAGAAGGTGTGCAAGTTTTTCTTCTTTTTGTTTTCTTTTTTTGCTTTTTGCTTAAGTATGATTCTTTCCCTATATATACAATTATCTCTCTCCTTCAAAAAAAAAAAAAAAAAAAAAAAAAATCGTGGTCCCAACGTACGTGTGCTTTATCTAGCTTTTTCAATTAAGCCTTCATATGCTCTAGCATTGGCTTTTCAAACCACGTTTCAATTTTTATTTTTCCAATCATTAATGTTCGATGTTGAAGATAAACACAATAATAAAAAGGGAGATTGTATCAATTGACTGTATATATATTTGGAGCATGTTTACAAGATTACATTAAGAATAGTAATTTTTTTATTATTGTGAATAAAATATGTTGAAATAGAATGACTATACTTATAATTATACATAAATTTTGTTGTTACATATGAAAATTTTGTTAAAAAGAAAGAACATATGGAATGGTTGTATTTTTTTTTTTTTTTTTTTTTAAATACTTTTAAAAGCTGCTACGTACATGTATTATAAGATATAGTTATTACAATCATTTTAGAAAGAAAAAACTATTCTGAAGTTTAAGGAAATCTATCACCAATGAATTATTATTCTTTATAATAAAAATGCAACCAAAGAACCTAGCTATTAGTTATTATGTGCTCCATTACATGATCCATAATTGCATACCAAACTTGTCATTAATATATATTTTGTGTGTATTGTCTCCATTGAGCATGCTTGAATACATATCCCTCTAGAGTCGACCTCTTATATATATAGACAAGGATCCTTGATATGTCTATGGATACAAAAAAATTCACCCGAATTTCTCACAAACGTTAACCCTACTTTTCATTTGTGTTTCGATGGGTTCAAGTAAAGTGAATTTTGATTAGAGTTTTCCAGCAAAGCCTTTCTTTTTCTAAAGTATTAAAAGTCTCAGAAATTTCAAATCAAAGGAATGTGTTGTGTTACTTTGTAAGAGAGTGTGCTTTGAAAGTGGGCCAACTCTCATAGAAACAAAGCTTAACAAGGACAAATGTTTCCTCCAAACCCGTCCAAAGGAAAATTTTTGCCCATCTAACAATTACGTTGAAATTGTCAATCAACTCTAACCCAATCGCTCTTATTGCACTCCATTTTCTTCGTCAAAACTTTTGTTTTCCAGCTAGCACTTGCATTAGTAACTCTCAGTCTATCACCATCCATAAGTACAGGAGGTGGTAGCATCAATGTAAATATATTTAAGGAGTATATGTCTTTCTTTTTTTTTTTTTTTTTGGAGAAATAAAGAGTATATATCTTGTAATGAATTTGATGTGATGATGGTGAAAAACTGTAGTGGTCGCAAAATAGAGTTTTGAATTTTAGAAAAACTCTTTTAGTCTTTCAAAATGTATAACCAAATGGATTTATGGTTGGTATAATGAATTTCTTTTTAAAAAAATAGTGTAAGTTAATGTTTATAAATTCAATAGAGTTTTAGCTTGTAGATATGCTTGATAATGATTGTTCTTTATCAAGTTCAAACACAAATTAATTTTTGATATAAACTGAATTTGAACCCTTAATCTTTGGATATAAGTTGAATTCAAACCCTAATCTTTTATTCGATTACAAGTGATTTAGAACTAATTAACCTATGTTTTAAACCAACATTTAAAGTAAATGGTAATTATAAAAAATTATTAACATTATATATATATATATATATATATTAAGAGGATTCAGAAAGTTAGTTATTGCTTTTATTCCTGTCAAAAATACCCATAAAATAATTAACCAACAATTTAAAAATGGGGTTAAAATAGTAAATTGACAAAAGAAAGTTAGTTATTGCTTTTTTTATTGTCAAAAATACCCCTACCTCAAACTTAAAAATGAGGTTAAAATAGTAAATTGACAAAAATAATAAATTCCTACATCTGCGTTAAAATGTATTACTGCTTCTAATAAACTCCTACTTTTACGTTGATTTAAATTCTTATTTCTATATTGAAATGTCTTACTAGATATAAATTCCTACTTCTTCTCAATAGCTTAAAAAACTCCCCCATACTTACCTTACCCCTAAATTTATTAAGCACTACTCTAAACAATAAATAATTAAGTCTCTAAAAGTAATTTGAACTACATATATTTAAGAGACATTTAATTTATTTATAAAAAAAACCTACCACGTTTGAATTCCACTCCCACATTTTACTCCTAACAAACTACTTGAATTCCGCTCCCCCATGTTTTACTCCTAACAAATTGCTTTACTCTCAAATTTAGTAATTTAAATTGCTCTTTAACTTCTTCTTAAGAACTACTTATCCGGAATTTTTTTTAGTTTCAAGTTATACTTCTCCTCCTCCTCCATCATCTTCGTCTTCTTTTTTTAAAAAAATAATGGCTATAGATAAGGCAAAGTCGCATTTGGGAGTTTCTTGATAACTTGAAGAGAATTTTTCGATGGTAGATTCTCAAAAGTATAACATAGCATTAAATGTCCCTCAAATGTGTATTTGTGACAATGACATTGTTAGAATTTAGACCCCTGTAAAACTAGATTATTTAACCTAATTAATTAAATAAGTGAATACTTAGATTTATTATTCAGATCTAGGTTAACACAAACATATAATCGTATCATACAAAGCAGCTAAAATATAAAGAATACAAATATATGATGACCTAGGAAAACCAAACCGGTAACAAACCTAGGGAGGATTTAACCTAGCTATCCTCAAGGTAAACTTGAATCCACTATGAAAGAATCAAAGTTGTACAATAGCGACTTAGACCACTAACATTCTATTGCTACCCACCAGTAGAACTTACTGACGCGACCATGTGCAAACTTCGAGACCACAGACTCCTTCTTTCTTGGATTCTCCAGCAAGTACAAGCACCCCCGCTTGTATATCTTTAAGCTCTTATGGAAGCAACTGAACGATCATCAAGTTCTTGACATAATCTTGATTCTTGATAACCCTAAGTATATATGAAGGTAAACACCTCTAGATCTCACAAGAAATTCACACATATAGCATAAACAAAAAGACTCTAGAGAGCTTTTGGGTACAAACCCTAAATCCAAAAAGAGGCACACTCTTCTCTCTCTTAGAGGCCTTTAAAAATGTGCTTGGGGTTTCCTTTATATAGTGGGAGAAGTAGATCTAAAACTCTAATCCTAAATGGGTTAGAACTGCTGTTTGGACTGACTTAAAATTCTGCAGAAAATTCCTAATGCACGATTCTCGATCGATCGAGCCTTGTAGAAATAGAACAGTAATTTCCTGCAACTACTCGATTCCAAACTTACATTAAACCAAACTTTGAGCAAGTCTAAACTTAGACTAAATGTTTTGATCATGGTTTACCAACACAATACATATTGAAGTTCTAATACATTAATCCCTAAGATCTTAGAATCTAACAATCTCCCCCTTTGGCAATCTGTGAAAAAACACGTGACAAACATGAAATGCTCAAAGTTAAAAAAAAAACCCAATCAAATTTAAAAAGCACTAAACTCAATTCAACCTAACTACTATCCATCAGTTGCAAGTGTAGACAGCAGTATGACTGAATCAACTTGTATATTCCTGAAACACTCAACAAACGTATAAACGCATATGTGACAGAAAAATAGTAAAACAACAAATATGCAAACTAACTCTCCCCCTAAGTTAGATACATCAAAAACAATTTCAACGCCCCCTAAACAGAACATTCTTGTATTTTCCACACATATTCCCACATTTCATTTAAATCTTCCCTTTTTTGTCACGTATTGACAAAGAAAACTCAAACAAAACGTAACAACTCAACAGAGAACAAGAGGAAATAGAGAATTAAGGGAACACAAAACAAGATAATTCTATAGAAAATAGAGACAACTCCCCCTATGAACAACAAAGGTAAAAAAAACTTTTCTCCCCCTATAAAAATAGGAAAAACAAAACAAATTTTGGGAAAAACAATTTGGGGAAAAATAGGAGGTGGGGAAAACTAAAAACACAAACCTAACTTAAAAATTAAGTTGAGGATACACATGAAGAAAAATATTCTCTCTTTCAATAAATGCAAACTTGACACTATGTGACCCATAAACAGTTGTATGAGTAGAGAAAATATTTGCACATTGATTATCCATCATATCTCTTAAAAAAAATATTTTCTATAGTTCACACAGAAAAATAGCATATACTAGAAAGTACAAAGGACTCAAAAATTAATCAATCAATTTTTAAATCAAGTTGAGTACCCAATTTAGCAAAGTGTATGCATCTTATCCGTGAAAACAATGAGAGATATGACCGCAAAACTGCAAGATGGATACAAAAATCAATGCAATGCATGTGAATCCTAAACACAAATGATGCATGAAAAAAATTTGGTCAAATATTGAAAAACTAAAAATTTTTCAGTTTCGATCGGTCGAGCATCGATTGAATACCAATCGAGTCAGGCAGAAGCTAACTAAAATTTTTAACGCAATTTCGATCGGTCGAGAGACAGTTTCGATCAATTGAAAATCTGAAAAACTTAAATTTTTGAAAAACAGAGAAATTTTATGCAGAAACTCCTCAAAGCATTGTATTTTATGAATGAAATGCATGAGTATGAGATCAAAAGTTTTTCAAAAATACCTATATTCAACCTAGATTTTTCAAAAACAAGATTTTTACACTTTTTGTCATCAAAAATCAATCAATGAACATATTTTGTATCAACACCATAGAAAAATTAATCTTGGATGGCCATAACAAGATCACACACAATAACATGTGCCAAGTTTAACAAAGAGTAACTTGTGTAGTGTGTGCAACTAGTAAAAACTTGAGATTCATATGAGGTGATATATAGATAGTAATCAATCACAATTTCTACAAAAGCCATCACATATAGTTAAAAGAGACTATCCCTTAAAGAATTATATCATATAACTCTTACATCTTCTAGAATAAAAGCTTGCAATCATGTAAGTTTCTTGATTTTGCCTCATATTGTACACACAAATTTTAATTGTTCAGAAACTTATTAAAAATAGCCGGGATAATATACACACCAATTTTATTTGATTGAATTAATTAAAGTCTAATAATGTATACACCAATTTTAGCATTTAATCCGAGGCTACACCTTATGTTCTTTTTGTGCATGTGCTACACTTTCTCGAGCACAAAATCTTACGATATGCACTAAGGTGTTCATGATTGGCTAATAAACAGTGGTGAGATAGTTATTTATGCCTTTCTCATTAAGATCAAGTCCGACAATCAAAGGCATGTGTTTTCAAGATCAAGATCAAGATCATGTGATAAAAAACTATAAACATCTTCCAACACAACATGCACTACAAAACTCAAACTAGTAAAGTGCAATAAAATAAGCTCATCCAAGCTAAACAAGGTACATAAACATGCTATGTAAAGATAATATGGCCAACTTTGATTACAAATCCATGATATGTAATACAAAACAAATAAAAATCTTTTTGGTTTTAAAAAAATTTTATGACAAAAAAAAAAAGCACACATTATGCTAAATTAACATTGCAAATGCAATGCATGAAAGTGCTTAACTATGCTATAGAGGGTACACAAATAAGAAATATTAATTTCTTAATTAACCCTTGAGTACATGTACAAATTAGTACATACTCACACAAAATCATAAATAGCTTAGCAATTATATAACACATACTATTCAAGTTTCTCCAAAATGTTAAGCATGTTCTAAATCAAGAGAGAGATATTATAACTCATGTAATCCTCAAGAAAAATAAAACAAGACTCAAAATAAAATATTTTTGTCTTTTCGAAAATTTTCAATGTTTTTGGATTTTTGAATAATCAAAAAAATCTAAGAAAATAAAACAACCAAAAACTAAAAGAAAACATGTCCACAATTAATTGAAAGAATTAAATCTTGGACAAGTAAGTAACACTCACCTTAGAGAATCTTTTCTCACCCATATAGCATGAGTTTTCGGCTTTGTAGGTGAAAATCCATGAGAAGCAGAGTGTATTTGAAGGATTACACCAATCTTCTGAGAGAGACTAAAATCCTGCAATTTCCTTTCACAAGCCAACAAGGTTAAATTTTTCCAAAGCATACGAAACAATTTGTTTGGACTTATGGCAAGAGAAATATCATCACATATCCTAGATTGAAATACAGAATTTTTAAATTTCAATTTATGACAATTAGGATGAATGTGACTGGAGACACCACAAAAGTGACAAACAGGAACAAATTTAGGAACACCAGTATTCCTAACAGCAAATCTAGTCTCAGATTTTGGTTTTTGCCTCAACAAAGAACAATTTGGTCTAATATGACCAACAACACCACAAAGGTGACAAGTAGGCACAAAAACAGTTTTATTATGCTCTCTAACAGTAGGTTTAGACATAGGTTTAGAAACTTCAGCGTCTACATCAGAACTTTTGCCTTTGTGTAACCTAGCAAAATAAGCCTTTTCTTTATTATTCCTCATGAAAGGAGGAATATAAACCTTTTCAGCTTTAGGCTTAAAAGAAACAGAAACACTTCTATTATCAATAGCAGGCTTGGTACTAGTCAAATTTTTAATTTTAGCCTTAGATTCAACTAACTCTTTTCCAAGATTTTCATTTTTTCATCTTGAGAGGAAATTTGATTTCTCAAAAATTCATTATTTTTATTAGATTCATCTAATCTAACAATCAATTCCTCTTTTTCAAGATTAGCCGATTTTAACTATTCTTTAAATTTCTTAACAATTTTCAAAGATTTTGATAATTCCTTACGAAGAGTTTCACAGGCATCAATAAAATCAACAGAAACAGCAGTGTCCTTTTTATTCAAATCATCACAAACATGAGCAAAAAGACACTTCAAATTATCCATGATAACAAGGATCAAGGATTAGCTCTTAAATCAAAAGATCTAAAACAAAAAGAGCTACCCGCTCTAATACTACTTGTTAGAATTTAGACCCCTGTAAAACTAGATTGTTTAACCTAATTGATTAACCAAGTGAATACTTAGGTTTATTATTCAGATCTAGGTTAACATAATCATATAATCATATCATGCAAAACAGCAGAAATATAAAGAATACAATGATATGATGACCTAGAAAAATCAAACCGGTAAAATACCTGGGGAGGATTTAACTTAACTATCCTCAAGGTAAACCTAAATCCACTATGAAAGAATCAAAGTTGTACAATAGCAACTTAGACCACTAACATCCTATTGCTACCACAGTAGAAGTTACTAACACGACCACGTACAAGCTCCGAGATCACGAACTCCTTCTTTCTTGGATTCTCTAGTAAGCACAAGCACCCCCGCTTGTATATCTTTAAGCTCTTATGGTAGCAACTAAACAATCATCAAGTTCTTGACATAATCTTGATTCTTGATAACCCTAAGTATATGTGAAGGTAAACACCTCTAGATATTACAAAAGATTCATACATACAGCATAAACAAAAAGACTCTAGAGAGCTTTTGGGTACAAACCCTAAATCCAAAAAGAGGCACACTCTTCTCTCTCTTAGAAGCCTTTAAAAACGTGCTTAGGATTTCCTTATATAGTGGGAGAAGTAAATCTGAAACCCTAATCCTAAATGGGCTAGAACTGCTGTTTGGGCTGACTTAAAATTCTGCAGAAAATTTCTGATGCACGATTCTCGATCGATCGAGTCTATTCTTCGATCGATCGAGCCGTGCAAAAATAGAACAGTAATTTCCTGCAATTGCTCGATTTCAAACTTACATTAAACCAAATTTTGAGCAAGTCTAAACCTAGACTAAATGTTTTGATCATGGTTTGCCAACACAATACATATTGAAGTTCTAATACATTAATCCTTAAGATCTTAGAATCTAACAGACATGTTACTTTCATAGCCGTGCTCTTCACATCATGCTTCCACCAGATCAAGAAGGGCACACCGTAGCTGTGATGATATTTCAAGCCACTGGCTCCTTCTGCTTCATCAATTTCCTCACCAACAACCAATGTGTATTTGGTTGTCTTGCTACATGACAATTTCTATTTGTTTGGTACTTATTTTTCTTCTTTGACGTCAAACTATGTTCCTTTTTTTTTTTCCCTTGCAAATTATTAAAATATAAGCAAAAAATAGAAAAGCCTCTGAGCACGTGCGAGAGCGCGTGCTCAAAGGCTAGTATATATTATATGGTTGAAAATATAATTTTATATATAATATATTATATGGTCGGAATTACTTTGATTCTGATTCACGATAATCACTTACTGCACATCGGGACACAATTGTAATGTGTGAATGAAATAATGTATAACCCAGCAATAAAAAGAAAAAGAATGAGAGAATGAGTATGATCGGAGAAGAGATCGAATCTCAACACTGCATCAATAATGTCAAAGAGTTGTGCATTATTATGACAAATCTAGTTATTGAAAATTTTAGTTTAATTCGGCACATGAAGCATTATCCTCATAATATGGCATGCTATTTGGCCATTAAAAAAGGATAACTTATCACAATACCTTGCTTTTTACATATATTATTTTATATATCACCTCAGCAGAAATGTGTAGGAGACATAAAAAACATGGCAGGAGCATGAACAAAACAAAGACAAAATGTGTACATATCATAGATCAGGTTGCAATATATAATTATTCATCAAATATGTCTGTCTACATAATGGCACAATTGGTAGGGTGTTGATCAGAAACCACTGCATCCGCATGGTACAAGGGGTACTGATCAGGATAAGCCACTATTTGAATGGTACAAGGGTACTGGATATTGGCTTGGAGTTGGGTCTGTTTTCTTAGCACTTTCTACTTTCAGTTCTTGACACTCTGAATGGTGGCAGAGCCAAGCTTCTTCCTTAGTGAGCGGGTCAAGCTAGCTAACTGAGTCACTCCATCTCCTATCACTACACCAGACTTTCATATGCTCCTTCATTGCCACTGAGGTCACACACCTTGAGAAGAGATTTACCCAAACACAAATTTCACATATCATGAGTGTTGAGTGTTTTGGAGCATTGGAAAGTATTGGTGCTTAGCAATTTTCAGTCGGTAAGGATTGGTGTGCAACCAATTGATGTTGTGAGATCTGGAAGTTAGTGAAACAAGATTTCTAAAAGTCCATTGATAGCTGAGTTGGAGGGATTAAGTATATTGGTACATAGATTTAGATTGTCATGTATTATTGTATTCTAGCTTATTCACTAGTGGATCATTCTTGGCTTGGAAGGCCATGGAGAAATTTTAACATCAAAATTATTTGTTTATCTTTTTTATACACACCTCGGGTGTTAGTTTGCATTTATATATACCTACTACCCATTAGATTAGTTGTTAAGTTCTAAAAGTTTAGAATAATTGGCAAACCTGAATAAAAACTTGTTAGATATAGATCTTAGAGTCTATGAAGTCATATTAGACATGCTCAAAGTGCTGCAAGTCAAAATTCAAAACATACAAGCTGCAAGTTCAAAAGGACAAAATTAGACTAGTTCAATTGGTCAAGAGATTTTCGATCGATCAAGAGAATTTCAATCACTCGGAAGTCGCAATTAGCAAAAATAAGAAAAAGTAAAAAGCCCATAACTTGTCCATTTGAAACCCAAATCATGACTATTTTTTCCAGTATTTAAAGAACATTATAGCTACCCTATGAGGGGTTTAAGAAAGAGAAGAATGCATCTTGTGTCTCTAATTGTAGATCTTGGGTTTTTGTACCCAAATTTCTTTAAAGTCTTCTACTGGTAATATTTTTTTGAAGAAACTTAAGATGCTACAAATCAAGAGAGAAGAGTTTTGGAATTTGGAACTTGCACGCGGTCATGTCAGTAAGTTTTTTTTTTTTTTAGAAGGTGGTCATGTCAGTAAGTTACTACTAGTGGTAGTAATAGATTTAGGGTTAAATCTTTTGTAAGAAATTCAATTATCTATTAATGGATTTATTTATCTTGAGGATAGCTAGGTCAAATCCTCCCAAGGTTTTTACTTTAAAACAGATCATTTCATTGGTCTTCTTGGATGATCATATCGATGTGTTCTTTACTTTTCCACTGTTGTGCATGATATGATCTATTACTGTTTAAGCTATATCTCATAATTAACCTAACTAAACACTTGGTTAATTAATTAGGTTAAATAATCTGTTTTAAGGGGTCTAAACAAACTAATAAGTGGTATGAAAGCGGGTTCACTCTGATTGGATTAATGTCCTGAGTGAGATCCTTGATCCCTTCGATAATTTTAAGTATATGTCTACTCATATTTGTGATGTTTTGAATATAAATTACACAATTGTTTCTATTGATCTTATTGAGTCTGTGAAACTTTTCGTAAGGAATTATTTAAATCTATGAAAATTGATAAGAAATTCAAGGAAGAGTTAAAATTGGCTAATCTTGAAAAAGAGGAATTGATTGTGAGATTGAATGAATCTAATAAAAAGAATGAATTTTTGAGAAATCGATTTTCCTCTCAAGATGAAAAGTTGAAGAGTTTGGAACAAAAGTTGTTGATACCCATTTTCGCGACACATTTTCTACAACGATTCAAACCAAGTACGACTTCCTTGTCGGCTCAATTCATGTATTATAATTTATTTTATTCTTTTAAGCTTGGCCCAAGCCCATACGACTTATTGGATAAATGAGGGAGTGTGGTTTGGAGGGTATGGGTCAGTTCCTTGGACATTTTGTATGAGCCCAGCCCATGCGTGCTACCAAGTGGGCAAGGGATGCTGGTAGCACCTCAGGCTCATGGAGGAGGTCTTGTATCCAAAATTTCTACCCCAAAACAGCTTTTATACTCTGGGTGACTGTGACCCAAAGTTTCTGCCCAAACCTTTTTTTTCTTTAAAAAATGGTTGGCTCTAATTGGCCAACTACAACTGCTAGCTCTCATCTAGTTGAGCCTCCCAATGGTTTAAAACAACTAAAAATGAGGAGCCATGAGGGTTTAGTCATCATTTCCCTTAATGATGATAAAGTAATCCTTCCTTTTATCCAAACAAAAGCAAACCTGAAAATTACTACTTGCTTAACACCTTGGAGTCCAAAACCTCTTCTATTGGCCAAAAACTAGTCACTTAGAGCACCCCAAACTCAATATAAATGCTACAATTAGATTCAAAATAAAGGATTTTTTTTTTGGACTCTGAGAGCAACACCTCAAGCTCAATACAAGAGTCTTTCTTCAACTAAAAAAACCACTAACCACGTTCTACCTAGAGACTTGAAACTTCAGAGCAAAAATCCATTCATTCAGTCAACAATCTCACAATTTTGAACCTTAGGGGTAGAAATATAGGTACAGGGGAGCCTTCCCTCTTTTCCTCACAACCTCTCTCAATTTCCTCTTCTCGGTGACTGTGGGTCGAAGTTTTAGATTTGTTGAACCATGTTTTCCCTATAGAGCTGAAACTTGAGAGCAAAAACCTACTGAGCCAAGAAACATTCTCACAATTTTGAACCTTAGGGGTGGAAATATGGGTACAGGGGGACCTTCCCCCTCTTCCTCACAACCTCCCTCATTTCCCTCTTCTCGGTGACTGTGGGTTGAAGTTTCAGACCTGTTATGTTTTTATACTTTTTCTACACTTTTGTTTTAGCATTTTGATTTTCTGTTGTAAAAGCACCATTAGCCTTTTGTTCATTATACATTTGGAATTTTGGGCTTGATTCTCCACAATAAACACTTCTAAAGAACCCAAGGGGAGATTTGGGTCATTCTCATATATTTGGCCCTTCTCGCAAAACGTCCCTGACAAAAGTTAGCTGAGTTTGATGCTAAACTGGAAAAATTGTCTTGTACCAAACTTGATATTGATAATAGATCTGTTTTTGTTATTGTTCATCTTAAGCCTAAAGCTAAAATTTATATTCCCTCCTTTTAAAATGAATTATAAAAAAGGCTTATTTTGCTAGGTTGGATAAAGTAAAATTTTGATGTAGATGTTGAAGTTTCAAAACTTATGTTTAAACTATGTTAAGTGCATAAGAAATTTGTTTCTGTGCCTACCTATCACCTCTGTGGTGTTGTTGGTCATATTAGACCAAATTGTTTTTGTTAAGGCAAGAACCAAGCCTGTGACCGAAACCCCCACTAGGAATATTGATATTCCTAAATTTGTTCTTGTCTATCACTTTTATGGTGCCCGTGGTCACATACGTCATATTGTCATAAATTGAAATTCAAGCATTCTTCATAAACATCACCTTTGGGGTGACCAGGCTCATATATGTCATATGTGATGATATTTCTCCTGTCATAAGCCTGATAAATTGTTTCATATGATTTTGAAAAATTTAAGCTTGTTGGCTTGTTAAAGAAACTGCAAGATTTCGATCTGTCTCGATCAGAAAAATTGTGTAATGCCTCAAATACACTCTGCTTCTCATGGTTGTTCATCATCTACAAAGCCAAAGACTCGTGCTATATGTGTAAGAAAATTTGCTAAGGTAAGTTTTGTTTACTTGTCCTTGGTTTAATCTTTCAATTATTTGTGGATATGTTTTCTTTTGGTTTTTGGCTGTTTTATTATCTTAGGTTGTTTTGTTTTTTTTTATTATAAATCCTAAAACATTGAAATATTCCAAAAAGACAAAAATATCTTTTTATTTTGCCTAGTTTTATTGTTCTTGAGGATTACATAAATTATAATATCTCTCTCTTGATCTAGAACATGCTTGATATTGTGGAGAAACTAGAAAGTATGTGTTGCATAATTAGTGCATAATATATTTTTGATTTTGTATCAGTATGTACTAGTTTGTACACGTACTTATAGGTTATTAAGAAATTGATATCTCTTATTTGTATACCTCTATGGCTAGTTGAGCACTATCATGCATTGTTGTTGCCTTTATTCATTAATATTTGTGATGTAATTGGGCATTTTGTTGTAATAGGACTATTCTTGTATTTGAGCATTTCATATTGTATGTAAGTTTTGTCATGGATTGCCACATGGGAAATTGTTTGGCTCTAAAAGTTTAGGGTAAACCGTGAACACAAACTTGTCTAAATATAGATCTTAGAATTTATGAGTCATTTAGACAATGCTCAAAGTGCTATAAGTCAAAATTCAAAGAATATACAAGCTACAAGGTTAGAAAGTCAAAATTAGACTTGTTTGATCGATCAAGAAAATTCAATTGATCAGGAAATTTTCGATTGATCAAAAGTCGCAGATCAGCAAAAATCATCAAATGTAAAAAGCTCATAATTGTCCGTTTGAAACCAAATCGTGATTCATTTTTTCCAATAATAAAAGGACATTATAAATTCCCCTTAAAGGGTTTTGAGAGAGAGGGAGAGAGAGAAGAGTGCATCTTGTGCCTCTAATTGTAGATCTAGGATTTTTGTACCCAAACTCTCTAAAGTCCTCTACCAGCAATATTCTTTGAAGAAACTGAAGATCCAGTGTTGTAGAAGTTGTTGCTACAGATCAACAACTGGTGATCTGAAATATTGAGTAGGATCTCAAAGTCATAAGCGTGGAGCTTGTGTGCTGCAAATCTAAGAGAGAATAGTTCTGGATTTGAATCTTGCATGTGGTCGTGTCAGTAATTAATACTGGAGGTAGCAATAGATTTAGGTCAAATCTTTTGTAAAAATTTCAATCTCTATTGTAGATTTGTTTACCTTGAGAATTTGAGTCAAATCCTTCCTAGGTTTCTACCTTGAAACAGTTCGTTTAATTGGTTTTCTTAGGTGCTCATATCGATATGCTTTACTTTTCCACTACTTCACTGCATGATATGATATTACTGTTAATAATATGATCTCGTAATTAACCTAAGTAAACACTTGGCAAATTAATTAGGTAAACAGTTGTTTTTTTGGGGTCTAAACAACTAACATTAGTGCATTGCTCAATTATTGATTATGCCATGCAAATTGATAGTAGCATGCTAGATTAATTTGTTAATCATGTAAATTCTGCATTAATTGTAATTATTTTAATTTTGGGGTCTAAACAAACTAACATTAGTGCATTGCTCAATTATTGATTATCCATGCAAATTGATAGTAGCATGCTAGATTAATTTGTTAATCATGTAAATTCTGCATTAATTGTAATTATTTTAAATTTGATTTAGTCGTAATAAAAAGTTGGGGGGGGGGGGGGGGGGGGGGGGGGGGGGGGGGGTTTTAAAACAACATTTAGTACTTAGTCTTGCGAACATTCACAATCCATCAGAAATGCACCCAGGCTAATTTCCTTACGCCAGGGGTACGTAGTCCAAATTAATAAGATTGGAAGACTTTTTCTAAGGCCTGTACTAAAGTCTTTTAGTAGAAGGATTTCTCTGTTAGGATGTCGAGAAATCACTATCAAGTCGCCACCCCCAAAACGTAAGGAACCTATCAACACTAAACTTAAATGAGTTGATGTACTTGTTTTGATGATAACAAGCCATCTACTATATACTTTTCGGAGGGATGACAAGTTGAGTGCAAAATCAAAGTAATACACAAGCAAAGTTTGACTTTTATTAATTTTGAACATAGTTAGAAATTAAGGATTCTAGAATAACATACATTTCTATGTACGAATACAAGTAGATTAAGAGAGGAAATGGCTTCAAAACTGCAATGCATGCATATTGACTCGGTCTGTGGAAACCGTGGGTTTTTTTAACTAATTGTTCGTGTATAAGTCAGTCAACAGATTTCTACCACAAAGCTCTCTACTATAAATAGACACTATCATTTCATTGCTTTCTCATAATAATCACACTTTCCATTTGTTTCATAGTATCAAACATGAAGGTAAGCCCTTTTTCTTACTATAGAAGAGAAAATAAAGAAGGTATTCATAGGGTTTGAGCATTAGCCAACTATACCAACACTGTGGTGCTTGGTTTTTTAGGGTTCAAACCCTATCTCCCTTCTAGCCCCGCCTATTTATGAAAAGGTCACTATGATCACATCTTTTGGCTCCCATGTACCTATGAGGTCCACAGATTATATGAGGGCACAAGAGATTTTTACTGTTGGTTTACCTAGAAAAAAAAATGCATATGCATGAAATGTTTTTTGAGTAGCAAACACTAAAAACATATATAAACAATTTTTTTTTTTTTCGTTTTATTCTGTTGAAACACTAAGGATTATACGGTATATATATGGTGCAGCAAAAGATAGTAATGAAGGTGCAAATGAATTGCGAGAAATGCAGAACCAAGGCCATGAAGATTGCTGCTGTGACAGAAGGTGCATCAAATTTGCTTTTAAGAACTAGAGTCAAGGGACTAATTGCTTTTATATATATATGTAACAGTTTTTTTTTTTCCTGAATATCAAACAGGTGTGATCTCAGTGACGATTGAAAGAGAAAAAAGTCTAGTGGTCGTGGTAGGAGACGGAGTTGATTCAGTTAGCTTGGCCGGCTCACTAAGGAAGAAGCTTGGCTCTGCCACCATTGAGAGTGTGCAAGAAGTGAAAGCAGGAAGTGAAAGCAAGAAGCTTGGCTCTGCCACCATTGGGTACCCAATTAGATGTTATAGCCAATATCCACAATACCCCATGTATGCAGTGGTTTCTGATCAATACCCTAGCAATTGCGCCATCATGTGATGAGTATTGCAAGCTGATCCATGAGATCAATTGAGATGTAAAATTTTTTTTTCTTTGTTTTGTTCATGCTCTTGCATGTTGTTTTCCTTGTGTCTCCTATATGTTTCTTAATACAATAATTACAAGGACACAATTAAAAAAAATAAAATAGCTAGTTGATATATTTTGTTATAACAACACGAAGTCATGTTAACTTTTGTGAGAAAAAAATTATGAAAATATTTTTTTTCCTTAGCAATGCTCAAAATAAAAAATATATATATATATATATTGTACGATGAAGTGTGAATGCTTCATTTTCTTTGGTGCTTACATAATTGGGTTGCTGCTTATATTATCTTAAGGATTAGGTTAGAGTCGGTGTTTTCATTTTATTATGTCTCATATCCCTTGCATGGTCTTAAATTTGAAATATTTCCTTGACTATCAAGAGGACCTTTGTATACTATGCAAATTGCTGTGGGATTCTCGTAGCTAGGTAAGTCAAACAATACCAACAAAGTTGAACTATTTTCAACTCCATTATATAATTGTTATATGTTAATCTTTCGCTTAGTGGCCAAAATACCTTATGCGGATATTGTAAACATTAAATATATGCAATTTGAAATATGATGCGGGTAGAGTGTACAATTACAATGAGTAAAACATATCACATTGTGACACATCGTACTGTAAGTAACTATTATAAGTCAAAACTAAAGTACTTCAAATGATGGACATCTTTTATGTACTAACAAATAAGTTACGGTCACTCGTATCATTTGCTAGTAATATTAATAGGGTTCGGTTAATGTGTGCTTATAAGACACACATGAATTTATTTATTTTTAAAAATATTTTATCAAAAATTGAAAAAATTATTAATACTTTTTTAATTTTTAAAATTTTTTTTTAAAACTAATTAATTATTGTATACTTATAACACACGTTAGCAAAATTCATATTAATAGACAAAAAAAAGGCCTATCATCATGAGACTGCTTTTTTTTCACCAATAATTGGCGAAGTTACCAATGTCAGAGAGAAAGGACGTAGGTTCTACTGCTCATGGCCACTAGTTCCTTGGTTGTAGTGAATGTGGTTGCAGGTCAGTAAATCCACGTTTTTCTTCCTTATATTTTTGTTTGTTTTATTTTACTTTTTGGGAGCAGCTCATCCATAAAGCATACTTTGACGCAAACCACCCAGGCACCCTTACTCTATATTACAAAAAAAAAAAAAAAAAAAAAAAAAAAAAAAAAAAAAACCCTCACTCTAAAATTTTTATTGGGATCTTTTCGCTCAGCACTCTAGAAAAATAATTGACAGACTAGAAGAAAAAATATAAATAGACCCAATTTTTTATTTATTTATCCTCGTGTATAAGATGGATATATGCAAGACAATATCTGGTTTGGTGGTGCATGTAGGTGACAATTATTTTTGGCTTATTCCCAGACACTAGGACCATGACTAAATTGATGGTTCTGGTTACGATTGTAAAAGAGGAAAGTGGAGCATACTTAAAAAGCTTGATTAAATATAGGATGGAGCTCGCCAATGACTTTTAGGTCAACCTTAATTTTCAGGTGTTCCCACTTTTCAAGAACTACGTTCTGAGTTTGACTTTGAAATGAATCATAAATAATAAATAAAAGATTACGGGTCTCGGCCAAATGTTGCAAAGTACTACCCATACGTTGAAGACTTTTAAGGCTCCCCACCCCCCCCCCCCCCAAAAAATAAAAGATCTTAGTATATCACTAGATTTAAAAAAAAAAAAACTTACTAGTACAAGTTTTACAAATTCATGTTTCAACCTCTTTGTTTTTTTGGTCAAATCGTAACACAAAAAACAACTAAGGGATCTATCATAATGTTTTTGAAATTGAAATTGTTAAACAATAAGAGAGAATCTATAAAAGAGTTTTTAAGCAAATAACGCGTTTTCTGTTGAAGAAATTTCTTTGTGGAAGAACCATTAGAAGAACTTTCACATTAACTTTAAGAGAGAATCTTGACTATTTTATTTTGTTTATATATAGAGACATTATATTCAGAATTTTTTCAACAGCGAGCCTAGCAAGAAGAAAAAGACTTAAGAGTTATTTTCAGAATTTTTTTCAACAACGAGCCTAAGAAGAAAAAAAGACTTTTGAGATGTTATTTTCATAATTATTCCAACCACCATTCATGATGGAGGCTTGAAAGTATAATGCAAAAAGAAAGACAAGAGGAAGAAGATGATGATATTGGCGAAAAAAAAAAGAGAGGTAATGCTGTGGTTTTTTTTTTTTTTTTTTTTCTTTAATAAGAAGAGTTAATGCCTAACTCACTAATTTCTAGGGAGTAAAATAGTTTATAATTATATTTCCTTAGATCTTGACATGAAAAATAATATATTCAATATTAAAAAAAAAATCCAATTTTTTTAGACTAATTTTCAATAGTTTTCGTGTATCGTACATGTTAGCGTCTAGTACATTTATAAATTTTTTAGGAAAAATGTCAATTAACAAGTGAATTAGGAATTAATTATGGCAATCTAGCTTCTCAACAAAAAAAAAAAAAAAAAAAAAAAAAACCCTCACTCTAGAATTTTTATTTGGGATCTTTTTCGCTCAGCACTCTAGAAAAATAATTGACACTAGAAGAAAAAATATAAATAGACCCAGAATTTTTATTTATTTATCCTCGTGTATAAGATGGATATATGCAAGACAATATCTGGTTTGGTGGTGCATGTAGATGACAATTATTTTTGGCTTATTCCCAGACACTAGGACCATGACTAAATTGATGGTTCTGGTTACGATTGTGAAAGAGGAAAGTGGAACATACGTTAAAAAGCTTGATTAAATATAGGATGGAGCTCGCCAATGACTTTTAGGTCAACCTTAATTTTCTGGTGTTCCCACTTTTCATGAACTACGTTGTGAGTTTGACTTTGAAGTGAGTCATAAATAATAAATAAAAGATTACGGGTCTCGGTCAACTGTTGCAAAGTACTGCCCATACGTTGAAGACTTTAAGGCCCCCCCCCCCCCAAAAAAAAAAAAATCTTAATATATCACTAGATTAAAAAAAAAAAAAAAAAAAAAACTTACTAGTACAAGTTTTACAAATTCATGTTTCAACCTCTTTGTTTTTTTGGTCAAATCGTAACACAAAAAACAACTAAGGGATCTATCATAATGTTTTTGAAATTGAAATTGTTAAAGAGACAATCATGGTACAAAACTTTGAAAAATTATTATGGCAATAAATATGATTAGTTTCACTTCAACAACATAATAAATGAATATTTTAATTAATTTTTTGGTGATTAGTAATATATTAATTTGTAAAATCTATGTAATAAATTTGTATAATTTCTAATATCACTTCTAATTTTATTTGGTAATCACATTTATTATTACCATTACATAAGTTTGTATAAAAACTAACAATAACTTTAACAGTCTTCTGCAAAATTTACTTACGTAAAGTACAAGGAATAGAACAAGTTTCAGCTTGAGTTGCTTTGTCTAGGCCTGGTTCCTCTTGCAGTTACTTCCTGGAATCAAAACTTTCAAGTTTTGTGATTTTACATTTGGAGCAAAAATGTAATGTCACCTATATAGCTAGGACTGTTAAATAGCTGAACTCTAAAATCACTGATCCGGGTACAGAATTCAAGATATTACGGGTTTGTTTAGATACTGTTTATTGCTGAAAACTGAAAATTGAAAACCAAAAATACTATAGCAAAATAATCATAAAATATATGAATAGTGCCGTGAAATTCAGTTTTAAAGAAAAATTTGCTGAAAAAAGTACTTGTAGGTCTTGTAAATAATACACGAGACCCACACAAAAAAAGTGTGAGCTGGAAACACGCAAAGTGGGCTTCCCAAACTCACACTATATATAGGGAACGAAGCAAACAAGTCTGTGATCATTAGTCCTTTTTTTTTTTTTTTTTTTTTTTTTTGAGGGAGTGATCGTTACTCCTTGATCACAGAAGTCATCTGGTTTTCTTCTATGGTGACAAACGGCACATTTATTGTTAAGTACTATAGCACATGCAAGAATTAATTAAGTTCATTGTGAATGTTAGGTCCAAACGGATTTCTCACGACACTTGTTTCTTTGTATAGTTGATATTCGGGCTTCAAAATGGAAACAAATATGACCTCATTAATTTGGATTTAAAACGAGTGAGATATTATAGTTTAAACTTAACTCAAAATGTTGTATACGGGAAGGGCATGAAAATTACGGAATTTGGCTCCAAATTGTAATGAGAAAAGTATTTTTGCTAAGTTTTAACCATATTTTGTGCACTTTTATAAAACACTTATTGCACAATTTTTAGAGACAAGAAATAAGGTTATAGAGGCGGAGACCTTAAGGTATTCAAAGAGAAAATCCAAGCTTCTACATATTGAACCTTTAAGTTCTGAAAGAGAAGAATAAGTTATTATTGCAACTTGTGTACATCACTTTATTAATGTGTGTGTCTATAAATATATCATATATATAATATATATATATATATATGTGTGTGTGTGTGTGTGTGCGCGCGCGCGCTTAAATTGAGTCTCATATTAATAAGTCTATTCATAAACAAATTATTATATTTGAATTTAGCTTGCTTAATTGTCAAATCTAAAGTTAGGCTTGTGTTGGACTCATTTGCTAAATAATTTTTTTAAGCAATTTTTTTCTCAAGCTAAGCACAAGCCCGTTCATTGACACCCCTATCTATCAGTTGCTTAACAAATAATGTTTATTTTTTGTTTTTACTTCAATTCCTTCCAGGTTTAAGTCTTATGATTCCTTTGCCATACTAGCTCACATGTTTGTACGAGGTATTAATCATAGTGTTTATATTTTTGTAAAGAGTAAGATTTGAAGGATTTTTCTATGATTCTTACCCAAAAAAACAAAGGATTTTCCAATGATACTTTCAATATTTCTAGGTTTGACACCCAATTATACGATGTTGATTATAAAGTTATTGTTCAATGACACGTGAGTTATTAGTGAATCTAACTTTTATTGCTTGCCCAAAATGAAAAAAAAAAAAAAAATGAATGAAAAAGAAAGAAAGAAACATAAGATATCAAATGACATGACCGCGGAACAATGATGAGATTTGGGTTACCAATTGATCTCATAAACTTACCGTCATGTATGTTTCCCAATATTTGAATGTTTAGTCTTATTAATTGTTGCAAGAGTAGTGTTATATGTATTATAAGCTTTACTATATTAAATTTATAAATTGATATGTCATCAATCATAGAAAGATAGTTGAAGCTCTACCAATCAAATTCATTATATATAACAGTAGCTTGTAAATTGAATAATACTAGAGATATAAATTATTTTACACATAACTGATGAAGTAAATGATTATTGATAAATGAAAAAAATGATATTAATGGTAGGTTTAGATGAAAATCAATAAGAAATTGATTACTTCAACATTTTGTAAAAATATTATAAAATAGTTTATGACTGTATCATTACACTTGTAAAATTTATGTAGATAGTAAATCTTATATTAATTTTAGCATTTTTCCTATTGCAGACATTTTAGATAATTAGACCATCTTCCAGTGAGGTTCACGAGGAACATAGAAAGTTGTTGAAATTGATAGGAATTCACATTTAGGTTTGGTATTGCTCATGACTTACAATAATAACAAGTTTTCTGGAATAGTATGTAGAAGCAGTCTTAAGTGTTAGTGTTTGATTCTCAAAAAAAAAAAAAAAAGTCTTAATGTTCTCATGCGAAGTTTACACTCCCGTTAACAATTGTTCACATACGAATCTTCCACTCAACTGCAGCAAGTCGTTGAGAATTCATCAGTTGAACATTCTTTGACTTTGACTTTGACTTTGACTTTGGTCATGTCACTAATTATTGGTGTATATATATATATGGTTGAAAATATAATTTATAATTATATATATAATATATTATATGGTTGGAAGAGCTTTGATTTTGATTCATGATAATCACTTACAGAAAAAAAGGAAAAAGAATGAGATAATTGGTATGATCGGAGAAGATATCGAATCTCAACACTGCATCAAAGATGTCAAGGAGTTGTGCATTTTTATAACAAATCTAGTTATCGAAAATTTTAGTTTCATTTGGCACATGAAGTATTATCCTCATAATAAGGCATGCTATTTTGGCCATTACAAAAAGGATTAACTTATTACAATACCTTGTTTTTATACAATTATAATTTTATCAGCTCAGCAGAAACATGTCGGAGACATAAAAAAAAAAAAAAAACATGCAAGAGCATGAACTAAACAAAGACAAAATGTCTACATATCATGGAACAGGTTGCGATATAATTATTCAGCAAATATGTCTTTCACATGATGGCACAATTGCTAGGGTATTGATCAGAAACCACTGCATCTGCATGGTACAAGGGGTACTGATCCGGATAAGCTACTGTATTTGCATAGTACAAGGGGTACTGAGGATATTGGCTATAATAATAAGTTGGAGTTGGGTCTGTTTTCTTCTCAGCACTTTCTGCTTTCAGTTCTTGCACACTCTGAATGGTGGCAGAGCCAAGCTTCTTCCTTAGTGAGTCGAGTCAGCTAACCGGATCAATCCATCTCCTATCACTACCACCAGACTTTTATCTGCTCCTTCAATCGCCACTGAGGTCACACCTGTTTGATATTTAGAAACATATAAAAGGAATCAGCCCCTTGACTTCAGTTTTCAAAAGCAAATGAGAGTTGAAATTTGATGCAAAGTTTCACACCTTGTGCTACAGCTGCAATCTTCATGGCTTGTTTCTGCATTTCTCGCAAGTCATTTGCACCTTCATACTACCTTTTGCTGCACCCATTAGATGAATATAATATAAGACATTAGTATCTTTTAACAGAATTATATAAATAAATAAAAAATAAAGCCTATTTTTAATAATTTTTTCTACCTATTTATACTACTAAAAAAGTACATTCACTTTCATGCATGTGGGTCTTTTACTCTCTTTGATTAGGTGAATAAGAGGATGAAATATGTGAGGTTCAAACTCTAAACACGTAGCACCATACATAAAGGGTGCCTGGTGGTATCACTAGATTAACGCTCGAACTTCTGTATGCATTATTTATTTCAATGTGGAAAAAGGGATTACCTTCATGTTTGATAGTATGGAACAAATGGGATTGTTTATATATTATAATAATAAGACAATCGTATATATGATGAATGTTTGAGAGAGAGTGAGAGAGAGAGATAGATGATATAGTTTCTGTTTTGTTTTTGCTCAGAGAGTGTCAATTATAATATGAGAGCTAGCCGTGGACTAGAAAGTAGAGACCTGTGTGGACGCAGTCAAGGGATTCACGGTCGTTACTCGTTAGTCGTCAGACAAACAGTTATTTGAATCGGTAGTGTGTATGGCAAACCATCTAACGACCGCGGTTTTTCCATAGACCGAGTCAACTTGCATGCATGGCGATTTAACCGTCGTTTCCTCTCTTATTTCTTTATTTTTTTTTGAAGAAGAAAAATTCCTCTCTTAAAGTTAAAGCTATTATTATTTTTTTTTTGGAAGATATAAAAATGTATATAATCTATTCTAATTGGAATATGTGTTCCTACCGATGGACTAAATATAAGTAAATGTTGCTTGTGTATTAATTTTTTTCAAAAAAAGTAGTTGTGGACGGCTTTTTGGCATCGTCAAAACATTTTTACAGTGTATGTTGTATTTTGCTGCCCAGAAGTGATAATTAAATATCGTCAAAGAGTAATTCTTAGGAATTAAGTGATTGATGCGTCAATTTTTTAGTACAGGAAAAAACTGGAAAAAATAATTTATTATATTGCTGATTTAATAGTAATTACTTTGTCACATAGTTTGTAAGATTTTTATAATAAAAAATAGATAATAACTTTAACATTTTTTAATGTCAAAATTTTGGTATACAGTTTAACGATTATATTAGTGTGTGCTGGCCATTTCTATTTGATGGAATATATTTTTGATGAGAAAACTTAACCAAGAAGAAAATTTCTAGTAGAGAGAGAATGGGAGAGGACATTAGGAGAGAAAAAAACGTGTATTGTACTATCATGCACTATTGGGTAAATAGGGTTTCTACGATCTTAGGCTTTTTCAAAAAAAGAAAAAAAAAGTGTATCATACATAGCCTATGAGGAATAAAAAAGTGTTATACTATCATGCTATGAGGTTAATGGTGTTTCTACAATCTTAGGCTTTTTCAAAAAAAAAAAAAAAGTGTATTATATTAAGCCTTCAATACTCTGGCTTCGGCTTTGATTGAAGGCTAAGGATAAGCCACAAAGGTTATCACACCATATTCAGGAAAAAGCTCTAGCAACATTTGCACTATATCTAAAAAATGATTAATCTAGTTATATTTGTGATTTTTTGTAGTTATTCATAAAGCTTATATCTACGTAGTATATGCTTGATGTGGGACTCAAAACCACATAACACACACTCATTCAATATCCAAACAATATAATTAGGGCATCATATGCATCACACTATTAGGTAAATAATGTTTTTACAATCTTAGGCTTTTTCAACAAAAAAAAAAAGGGTGTATTATACTTAATTAGCCTATGAGGAAAAAAAAGTGTATCATACTAACATGCACTATTAGGTAAATGGTGTTTCTACAATCTTAGGCTTTTTCAAAAAGAAATAATGAAGAGTGTATTATACTTTGCCTCCAACCCCCTTGCTTCGGCTTTGATTGAAGGCTAAGGATAAGCCACAAAGATGATCACACCATATTCAAGAAAAAACTTAGCAATATTTGCAATATATAAAAAGAATAATCTATTCGTGGTTTGGGTTCCATGTGTTAAGGCCATTTTAAATGCATGGGCTCAAGGATCACCAAGGGCATATGTTGATATATTTTAATTCTATCATATAGTTAATGTCATTTACAATTCCATTATTTACTTAATTCCATTTGCATTTTTTCACTTATTTAATGTTATTTATATTTTTGTAATTTAAATAAAAAATGTATTACGCCTAAAATATTTTTACAACAAATTATAGGTTCTAAGTCGTTATTAGTTCTAAATTAAACTCACTATTAAAATTATTTTTTTTCCCCATCAATAACAACTTGCTACTTAATATTTATTGTAAAAGTATTATGAAAATTTTGTAGACATAATATTTTTCTTTAAATAATTTTTTTTTCTTTTCGTGTAGAAACATGCATTTTCAGCGTTTAGTTAGGATTTCATGTGGATTTGGGGCCATTCGAATTTGCATGAGTCCAAGGACCCACCAAAGGGAAATTTCAGAAAATTTAAGCCCATAATCTAATCCATTTGATTTATGGGCCAATGAATGGTAATAGTCCAATAATTGCTATCCTTCATTGTAGCCCGTGGTTTGGCCCATTTGATTACATGGATCCAAGGTTCGACCAAAGGGGATTAGGGATGGCCATGGGTAGGGTATGGGTATACCCGATTCATACCCTACCCGAAAAGTTTACCCATGGATACCCGAATATCAATATCCATTAGTATCCATACCCGAATCATACCCGAATTATTATCCATTGATATCCATACCCTACCCAAAACCTAAAACTCATTTATTATTATTTTTTAATCCAAATAATTTATTATCCATGAATTATTATCCATTTATTACCCATGGATACTCGAATATCAACATTACACTAATACAACTACTTGCCTTAGTCAATCTAATCTCTGGACCTCTTTTTCTTCTTCTCGGGGATCAGAATGACAGAAAACACAAATGCCTAAATTAATTTCACTTCAGTGCTAAGGTTTCTGAGCAAGAGCTACAAATGAAATCAACTTAGGAAAGATATATACATAGTTGGAAGCAATTCATAAGGAGCCAACAATGACTGTAAAATAAGACCCCATTTCATAGCTTAGTCCTTCTTTTTCTGAAAATCAAATAGAATAAGATTCCTAGCATCCAACAAAAACTAAATTTCTTTCCCAGATAACATAGAATATTAGGAAGATAAAAAAATAAAAAAGCTTCCCTTTCAGAATTAGAAAGGAGGCAATAACACAAACATGAAATAGGAATCTCTAGCTTAACCTTACAAAAAGTACACCAAGAGTGAAAACCCATCATAGCAAAAACTAAAAAAATTCCCATTTCCCACATAGCAAACCTCAATGAAAAAAAAAAAAAAACCAAAAATCAAATCAAACCCATTACAAAGTAAGCCAAAAGCAACAAAACCCAGAAGAGAAAACACCAAAAGCAACACGTGGATCACCAGGATCAAACTCATGCAAGCTGCCCCAACCAACAAGCAATTAGAAAATCAAAAAGGGAAAGTAAGAAGAAAAAGAAAATGATACCCTGAAGAAGTAGCTTTTGAATAGTCTCATTGGGATCCATGGAACACTCCTTAAGCATTGCATAAATCTCTTCCTCACTGGGATTCAACGTGATCTCCTTGATGTCATTGAGGAGAGGCAGAGAGAGTGTCTGAGTGTGAGTAACGATGAGTGAGACTGTGAGAGAGGTTTAGGGTTTTTATTTTTATTTTTTAAATACGAGTCGGGTTTGGATAATATCCATACCCTACCCGAATAATTCGGATAATATCCACACCTTACCCAATTAAGCTCTACCCATGAAGAATCGAGTATTACCTGGAACATTTGGATCGGGTAGGGTTGGATATCCATTATCCAATGGGTATGGCCATCCTTAAAGGGATGTTGGTTCTTTTTTTCTTTTCTTTTCTTTTTTTTCCCTTAAAGTAATGTCATTTACTTAACAATATTTATATTTCCGTAATTTATTTAACTTCATTTACATCTGTACTATTTATTGTTGATTTGTTGCATATATTATCATGGAGCCAAGGAACTCATTGTAAATGATCAAGAATTTATTCGAAGGCTGATAGACCTGTTTAGAATTAATCTGCAAAGAATATGGATGGTCTTCACTCCGGTCTTCCAGGGGTCCCTCCTGTCCAACACCATCTTAATTTTTTACTTGAGCATGTTGTTTTTCTTTGTGAAAGGATGAAAGTACCTTTATTCAGGAATTGTTTGCTAGGTTGAGATCTTTCACATCAGAGAGTCTGAAAATTTATTCTTGGACTAGCTTTTTGGGCTTGAATGTCACGCCCCAAACCCCAAAGCATGAGAAAGATGTCTCAGGTACTTGTAGCTTTTTAATTTTTGACAATTCAATCCACACAAATCCTATCAAGTACCAACATAAAAAATTACCATAATAATTCAATTGAACATACTATCAAAGTAAGTTAGAGTTCTAAGCATTAATTACAAGGACCATTGGCCACAAAATAATAGAGGTCTGAATAAACGATTACATATATATCACCAGCTTGTCCCATCAGTGGAAATACAGTCATAACCACTATAATATACAAAAGATTGAGTCAAGCCTATTCTAAGATGTACATCATCCAATAACTCCATTACAAAAGTTCAGCCTCCATCAGTAGTTAGTCTAACTACTATTAGCCATCAAAAAAGCTGCCTCAAAATATTGTTGCTTACACTGAAAAGCTTATAAAAAAGCATGGGATGAGACAGAGCCCAATAAGTAGCAAAATTAATGGGAGTGGGAGAAATGCAAGTTTCATAACGATGAGTAAGTTACAAAACATGTTATAATATGGGAATTTCACCAAGTTTCTCCAAATATATCAACATGAAACTACATACTATTTACTGTAAGCTATCAAAATAACCTTGTTAAAATCTAGAAATCCAATCCAATGCCACATGACAAGCCACTATAAAGACGTTAGATATGCCACAAAGACATCAAGTTAAGCCACGAAGACATCAGTTATGCCATAAAGACATCAATTATGCCACAAAGACATCAATCTACCACAAAGATAGGGTGCCAAGATACCAATGTCACAAAGACTATGACATCTGGCTGGGTAATTACTAGGTAATCACATGTCGTAGCCCAAGGGTAAAAACATAAAGAGCTCACAGTTTACATAAAATCAAAATACTGTTCAATTTCAAGTAGTTCACAAAAACCTTTGAAATACCTAATATATTTACAAGGTTCCCAAGTTTTCCAAAATCATTTCTTGTCAATAATATTTTGCATAAACTTTCCCAATTATCAAAGCATCTTTAAATTTTCAAATAATGCAATAAATCAATAAAATTCATTCTCAAAAATTTAATCAAAGATGCAAATATTTTCCATGCTAACAAATCATGCATTTCCCCATATGCACTGCCAAATATGATAACATTTTCACAAATAATCTCATACATTAAAGTTACCACATAAAGCTTTCTAGGAAATATAATTTCCATAACAACTTTCCAAAATGTGTTTAACCCAAAAAATAATGTTTTATGCAACATGGTAATTTTTTCAAAAATCCCATTAAAAGTTACTTACCTTGCAACCCTCAAAAAGCTTAACTCTCCAAGCTCCAAAGGAGATTAGCTAGAACCTAAACAATACTAAGCAAACCTATCACAATAAGCATAAAGCTTGACATTGCATTTAGCTATGAATTAGAAATTGCTAACTAAGTAATTAATTAGGCAAGCCTAGTAATTAACCTCACAAATAATGTATTCCACTTCCAAAGTTTCTCAACAATTTCATTACAAGG
Organism: Castanea mollissima; assembly: GCA_014183005.1. Classification (NCBI taxonomy): domain Eukaryota; kingdom Viridiplantae; phylum Streptophyta; class Magnoliopsida; order Fagales; family Fagaceae; genus Castanea; species Castanea mollissima. The sequence goes on along the minus strand of JACAVU010000005.1, from coordinate 55,117,865 downwards.
CATAGACTCCCATTATACTCATGAATCATTCAAGGTATTATCTCTAACATCCAAACCTCAATAATTTATGAGTAGTTTCCACAAGATTTTCACAACACCATCAAGAGACCCATGACACCAAAATCACAATATCCTTCAAAACTAACAATTTAAATCTTTAACAATAAAAATTAGATTCATCAATTGTTTCACATTAGAAAGTCAAAAACCCCCAAATCTTTACTATGGGTAAATCTCAAATGGCTACCATTGTACAAAATCCACAACCACTCATCCAAATAGGTCCACCAAAGCAAAACCCATAAACATTACCACAAGAATATCACTTCCAAAACTTAGATTACAAAAACCTCTAGCAAAATATGAAAACCCAAAAAAAGTATAAAAGCTCTTACCTTAAATAAGATGAGGTGTAGAAGCTTAAGGGGTTTTTATGGAGCTCTTTCACCGGAAATAATGGTGGAGGCGGTGGAGTGGTTCACCGGTGGGAGAGTGAGGGAGTGTGAGAGAGGATTGTGGGTGTTTGAGACAAAATGAAAAAGAAAGCAAAGTGAGAAGAGAGGAGACAGCCGGCAAAAGGGAGATATTATGAGAGAAAAGAAGTGGTGGGGAGCCAACGAGGGCTTGGCTAAGTGGGTAAGGTTCGAACGCTTCATGCAACCACACTTAGGTTCGAATCCTGCTGCCCGCTAGTCTTTGTTGGTGGGTATACTTAGCTCTGGCACGTGCCCAAAAAAAGGGGTAAATGGCTTGGCACGGCTCCCTACCTTGGGGTTTAATAAAACCATAAACACTCCTTTTTTTGGTTACCAAAAAAAAAAAAAAAAAAAAAGAAGTGGTGGGGAATTAAGGGTAGGTGGGTGGGGCTCACATGAGTCAAAAATTTGACCACCACTTTTTTTTTTTTTTTTACTTGGCTTGACTTGGGCTAGGGCGTTACATTGCAAGACCTGGAATGTTATGGTTTTGAGTCTAGACCTAAGCTTGAAGCGGACTGTGATGAGTGGTTAATAATTCTCCATGTCATGCATGATTTTTTTTTTTAATACACAATAACCAGACACGATCTTGACCAGGAAGATCTGAAAGTGAACCTTTTCAACGAATATGTGAATGCTTGATAATTGGAGATACTTTCTCAAATGGCCAATCAGCACCTTAATCTGAAAGTACTAAAGTTCAAAAAGTTTCTACAATTTTAGAGGATGATTGAGGAATTCAGATGAACGGTTAAGATTGTAGGATTTGGTAGGTGAGATTATATAGTATAGCTAAGGATGACTAGTTTTAGTGAAACTTTATGGTAAAGTTCAATTTTGTTTGTAAAAAATTGTGATTTTGAAAAGTATGCCACATTGGTCTTTGATTGTTCAAGGCTATTTTCTTGGCTTGGCCGTGTACGTAGGAGTTAGGACAAAAGGGAATAAAATTATTAGGTCCGTTGGATGGTTTTTGTTTGTCTTTCTAAAACGATGGTGGGCCATTCTCATTTGAGAGACAATGGACATAACTATTTTTCGTGAATGAGGGAGCAAAGACTAACGTCATAATCGTTTGTATATGTTGGACTAAAGTCATATACTTTTCATATTTTTATTTGAATTTATTTTCTGTTTGTGATTGTGACTCTAATTAAAGTCTTTTTTTAACTTTTTTTTTTTTAATAACATTTTAATCCCATGTTTAGGTGGAATGAGATGGGAGGAGAGGAGAGAAAAATGATAGTTTATTATATAGCTTTGTGTTAGTTCAAAGGATAATTTGAGGGTTTTTTTGGGGCAAAATTTCATGGGTTTTAAATCAGTGCTTGAATAATTCTAAAGTACGGTTAATTATATAGCTTTATGTGTGTGTGTTTCTAAAAAAAAAGATACTCAGTGTTGTTGAGTCATCCCACATCAGTAAGGTGTGATATTGAAAAGAGGTTTATCAATTGCTCCGCGACACTAACTGCCGCATGCAGTTTTGGTGTTGGTATGTGAGTGTATTTCCTTATTTCATCCCCCTTCCTATATAGATGTGTGTGTTTGTGTGCGCGCGCGCGTGTGTTTCTAAAAAAAAATGTTAGTTCAACTAAGAGATTTAATTCTTCTAAAAAAAAAAAAATAGATATTTAATGAAGTACAAATTGCAATAATTTGAAATGTGATGATGTATAATTTATTTACTTTAATTTAAACTTAAATTCAAACTTTACTTGGGTTTATTGTATAATTATTCCTAATCAATACTTTGTGGGGTTTTTTTTGTAGGTTCTTAACTAGTGCTTAATTAAATCTCAAAGTGTAGTTTATTATATTGCTTTATGTTAGTTAATCTTAATAGAGATTCAATAAAAGTACAAACTGCAATCATTTGAAACAAGACTATGTATGATAAGATACAACTTTTAGTTTGATTTAAAATTAAATTCAAACTTTAATAGGGTTGATCATATAATTATCCCTGTTCTTCCCTAATCTATGTGTGCAATACATGCATATATAGGCTGCGTTTGGTTGGACGGTAAATCAATTTCAGAAAATATTTTCCGCATTTGCGTGTGTTTGGTTCAACGGAAAATTTGGTCAAACTGAAAATCATTCCCACGTTGACTGGAAAATAACCCTCCCAGCTGTAAATCAATTTCCGTTTCTATTTTACCTTCAAATACAATTTTCCAGACTGAAAATAGAAAAGGAGAGAGAGAGAGAGCAACAGCAGTCACACCAATGAGATCGCACCGGCGAGCTCACGCGAACGAGATAGAGGCGTGAGATCATGCCGTCGACTGCGCGCCCGCGAGCTCGTGTCGTCGACTGCGCGCCCGCGAGCTCGTGTCGTCGACTGCGCGCCCGCGAGACTATGCTGAGCTTGTGCAAACGAGATCGAGACACGAGATCGCTCCGTCAACTACGCACCAGTGAGATCGAGGCACCATAGAACTCGCGCCATGAAATTGCACTGACTGTCATGAGATCGCGCCGTGAGATCGGACCGGATTTGCGATGTAAGATCGCGCTGTGAGATCGCTTCCTCCTCCCTCTCTCAGTCTTGACCGAATGATTTATGTGAGAATGGTGTTTTTGATTTTTGTTTGTTTAACAGTTGATGTATTGCTTTGTTTGGAAGCTGGGAAAATGACTGAAAAAATGTAAAAAATTAGTAAAAAATTTGCATTTTCAGAATGTTACAAAAAACTTGAAATTATTTTCTAATATAATTTTTAAAATGCAACCAAACACTTGAAAATATTTTCTTTTTCTGAAAATATTTTCACCTGAAAATTAATTTACACTGAAACAAACGCACCATAATTACATAGCTTATAACTCTACGATTATGATATGAAAGAAGTTTTTTCACATTAGTGGTTTAACCAATACTTAGAATACTAGGAAAGTCTATATTGCAACAATCAGGGCATTACATTCATGAAACAAAAAGACGGGGAAATTATCTATTCCCTTCGCACTGAAGCATCAAATTCCTCAACATACATGATTGTTTAAACAAAAAAGAAAGAGAGCAAAATTCTCAGCTCATAGATCACATGATGGAGCAGAGACTTGGATCAGGATCCTAGACAGCTTCACGGAACATGGGAACTGGTGGATATTGATACACTAGCGCATGTTGTTCAGGATTATTTTGTAGGTCCTCCTTTGGCTTTTCTTACTCCTTCTCTTCTCCAACGCTCAAAATGGCGGCACCATAGGAAAGCTTCTTCCTCAACGAGCCGGTCAAGTTAGCGGCGTCCACTCTTTCGCCAATCACCACCAACTGATCTTTATCAGACCCTTCTACTGCCACTGAGGTCACACCTGTAGAATCAATGCACGTTATATACAAGTTCCTTAGTAATGGTTTCTCAAAAGCCAAAATAAAAATTGAGTTTTTGATGCTAACCCTCAGCGTTGCTAGCGATCTTCATGGCCTTGATTCTGCATTTTTCATTGGTCATTTGCACCCGGATGATAATTTTTTGCTACATGCACCATGAAATAAAAGACATAGTAAGTAATTAGTTTCTAAAATATACCAAAGCTTTTCTTGTTTTATAGAGCTAAAAGTTAAAATAAAGCTTCAGAAAATTTGCTTTTGGTGCAATCTTCGTGAAATTTGCGAGGTTTACATTCATGTTTTGGAGGAGGAAAAAGCATCGTAGCGCACTCTATGAGAGAACTCTGATGGGCTTAAGCTGTGTCAACAGAAAGATATTGTATTACTATTTATATAGCTTAGCTCCAAGTAGGCATGCAGTACGTAAGCTCCAAGTACGCATGAAATTTTTGGTTGTGTATGTGAGGGAGGGGAGGGGACCACAGAGAGAGAAAGTCAGAAAAGACGGAGAGAGAGAGAGAGAGAGAGAGAGAGGGAGATTTAGTAGTTTTTAGCAAAACATTCTTTTAAGTAGTTTCCGAGCACAGTAAAATAGTGCTCATTTTACTTATATTTATAATAAATTTTATCATAAATTTAATAAATAAATTTTGCTATGAACGTGAGGAAAGAAAACATCATTTTTTATCCTTCGAAAGTATATAAGAATAACTCGTTTTTAGCTAATGATAAAAACTGGAGCCAGCGAGATTGTGAGTGTGTTCCTACTGTTGGTACGGTTTCTCGCACGGAATACACACATCGTATCTGAGTGTGTTCTGTTCGTACTTCCTAAAATAATTGGTATCCGAGTGTGAACCTCTTATTTTACCATTTTTTATATACACTATTTAGTAAAAATGCAATACGTAAGCTCCAATAATACATGAAGTGCTCCAAGTAAGAAACTTCTTTTTAAGTATGTGGGTGCTCCGGTTCTTTTCAATATGACCACTTTTTTGCATTTCAACTAAATCGTACCAATTTATCAAGTGAATACAAGGTTCAAATTAAATCAGATTATACTTTCGTATTGTGATTAGAAATTAAATTCAATAAGAAAATTATATAAAAGATCCTATTATGCCTTCTAATAATATTGCATTAGATTTTTGGAAATAAAATATATATTAGGAGGAAATACGTACACATAATCACATCCCATTAAAACTCTACTACCTCTTATAATCGAAGATTAAAACCCAAACTAAGTTTATTTCTGTTACATGCTGAGATGCTGCTGAGCTGAAAAGCCACTAGGCAAGACCTACTGTACATGTCATTTGGGAACAAATGAATCAAACCCTCAAAAGAGAAATATTTGGAAAAATACTAGTACACATTTTATATTCCTATTATACACATTCTTTCGCATAAGGTTAAAGTGCACAAAAATTGTGAATTGAAATTCATGATTTCTTAGAATTTAAGTTACGATTTCTGTGCACTTTAAACATGTGTATAAGAATGTATACAATAGAATGTGTATAATAAATATTACCTAAATATGAATAGTTGCTTTGGATGTTGTGTGGGAACCATATGATGGTAAATATGAAACCATTAAGCATAGTTTCATCGTTAGGTTCAGTACGAAAACAATCACGAAGGATCTATTTGGTATGCAATTTTAAACAATAATTTTTAGTATTTAAATACTAAAAACTGTTGAAAAAAAAATTATATTTGATAAGAGTGTTTGATTAAGAGTATTTGAGTCACATACAAACCTCAATTTGAGTTCTTTAATACTGTATTTTAAAAAAATAGAAAATTATTTAATACATTATTTATATTTTTTAAAAATATATACAATAAAAAAATATATTAAAATACATGTATTATTATTTAAAATTAAAATTTATCAAACCGCCTTAAAACATGACACGAAATCTTTCTTTTCTCTCTCCTGCGTGACTTTTTTTTTTTTTTTTCCTTCTGCACAAACCCACATTGCTGGACGCCTGGGCCCACATTTCTGTCACTAAACTTTTGTTTCAATGACCACGATGAACCATCACATCAAAAACAACCACTAGCTCTATGAACCCGCCCACCTGACTTGAAGAGTTTCAAAACCATAAAGACTAACATCAAAAAAAAAAACCATGACAAAATGTTAACAGAAACTTCGACATTTCAAAAAAGAATAATATCAATAAGAACAAAAAAAAAAAAAAAATGATGGATGTATAGACAGGTTTTGGTTTTATGATCATGAATATGTCTATTGTTTTGATTAGTCCATCATCGAGAAACTTGGACCTTGCCTAATTAATTGATCATGACATATATCACTGTACACAGGACTTATCTAAGTTCTAATATCTAAACGATCACATCACAAATAATATTAAAAAAAATCATAAAGGAGAAAGTGGACCTCTTATTCCATACGTGAAAGCTTCATTGTTCAAAACAAGATGGGGTCTCTAACTTTTTCAAAGTCCTAAAAAAAAAAAATGCCCCAATTTTGTTTCATGAACGCGATATCTTGGTAGGTAATGTTTATAAAATAATAGGGGTGCCACTCGAGGAAGTTGACATGCATGTATATATAGTTTATGTTTGTAATTAGGAGGTTGTATGCCAGGAATAATACAGATGCATACATATAAGAGTGTGTGATTGCAGAGAGAGAGAGAGAGAGAGAGAGAGAGAGGTTCTTGGTCCAATTTCTCTTTTAGAATTTTGAATAGCATATATCATTTCATCAAATATATTTTTATTTTCATTTCCATTTCCATTTTATAGATATTTTTTACATCTTTAAAATCTACCAATTTGAATGTTAGAATTTATGAGATCTAATTTTTTTTGCTTTTAGTTTTATGGGAGAGCTCATACTTTTTGGAGAGTCACGTACAAAAAGTAAATTCTAATTATATTTATAAAAGGATTAATAAATCATATATTATATATAATAAATGTTGAGTTCTAGAAGCTATGGTTCCATCAATTAGCTATCTTTTTTATGTAATGAATTTATACACTATTATTAATTACTTATGAATATAGTTTAGTTCATAAGAAACTCTATTACCAATACATTGTAGCTTGATAAGAAATTTTACTTTTTTAAGTAAAAATTTATTACATGTTTCAAGAAATTTATTATTTTATGCCAACTAGATTTTTATTAATAAAATTCAATAAATTTACAATAACATATAATTAAATTATTAAGATAGTTTTAATAATATTATAATTGAATTATAGGAAGTCATAAAAAATTTTATAGAAGGACAATATTAAAATTACTATAAATTTTACAATAAAAACTTACAAACTAATATGACAACAAATTGATGTGATTGGTGTTTTTTTTTTTTTTTTGAAAAATATGCAATTGGTATTATATAAACAATATAATAAATAAAATTTTAATTTTTTTTTTTTTTGGTTTCATGTTCAAAAGATGACAATCAATTTGGAAGGCTTACGCAAGGAAAATACATATGTTTAATTACTCATGCAGACGTCACAAATTGGAAGCACAAGAAACCAGGAGAGCAAGAACAAAACAAAGACAAAAGGTTTACATCTCAATTCTCATGGATGAGTTAGCAATATTCATCAAATGCCTATCACATTGTGAAGCAATTGCCATATGCTATATGTAGATATATTTTAGCATTCAAAACACAAAAACGTCGCATTATCCGGTCTTGTATCCTAAAAAAATTTACAATTGTGCTACAGTACTGTCACAAATTTGTGACGGTATTGTAGCACAATTGTAAAACGAAATAATATTTTTTTTATTCACTTACTTAACATATCTGACTCTTTCTCTCTCTTCATTTTATCTGTTTCTCATCTCCTTTCTCTTTCTCCACAATGTTCTGGTCTCTCTCTCTCTCATCACATCTCTCTCTCACAGTGGGCATATTTTGGCGTGGGTCGTGGGTCTAGTGGCAGCGTAAATCTGGTGGTGCCGTGGCTCTGGTGGTTTCGGCGACGTGGTCCTTTGATGGAGGTGCTCAACCTCTCCTTTGATGATGGATTGCTCAAGCTTGCCGACGATGGGCTATGATTTTTTTGGCATGGGTCCGGTGGTGGATTGTGGTGTGTGGTGGTTTGAGGGGTTATAGGTTGCTAGATTTAGTGTGTTGTGATGCGATGGTGGCAGCGTTGATCGATTTCGTCCCCAAATATCTCTCTCTCTCTCTCTCTCTCTCTCCTCTCTCTCTCTGTGTGTTTTCTTTTTTCTGTGTGTGTGTGTGTTTGTGTTTTGGAGCGTGTGTTTGTGTTTGGGTGAGGAAGAGGACCTGAAGAAGAGAAGGGACAAGATAGGGAGTGGAGGAAAAGTAAAGATATTTGATGGGAATGGGGGAAGAAACGGGTGGATGAGAAAAAAGGGAAGGAAAAAAAAATTTTGATAGTGAGTGGGACACGTGGAGATGATGTAAGGTAATTTACTAAATAAAAATTACAATTGTGTTAAAACACAACAAATTTTCATAACAGTTGAGGTATCAAATATTTCATATGTCAAAATAAAATAAAATTAATTAATAAAATATTAGACTAGGATTGACCACAACTAAAAACAAAGAGTATTGTAAAAATATTGTGACATTTTATTATATTTCTAAACTTTTTAAATTAGTACTATTTTTTTTAAGAAAAAAATAGTGCTATTGACAGAATATTTTTATAACAATTTCATAATAAAATTTACATAGTAAGTTGTTATTGGTTCTCATCTAGACCTACTAGTGACATTATTTTTTTTTCTACCATTAACAACTTGTCATATAAACTTTATTGTGAAATTTTTGTGAAAATATTGGTCTTGGCGTGTGAGTGTATTCCTTTATCTCATCCCCCTTCCCCTATATATGTGTGTGTGTGTGTGTTTCTCAAAAAAAAAAAAAAAACTTGCATTAAGAGATGTAATTAAAACAAAGAATTCTCTTTATATATATCTTGTCATTTCTGGTAATTTATAACTCAAACTGCTACTTTTATAAGTATTAGCCAAATATTCAATTTTTTCAAAAAGCACTTTTTAATAGTTTTTACCAAACACTCAGCTTTTTCAAAAAATCCAATTTCATACCGCACTTTTTGAAAATTCCTCTTTTTCAAAAAGCCTACTTTCAAAAAACTGAACCAAACTCACCCTATGTCTGGTACCTTCTACATCCCATCTAACTTTTTTTCAATAACTAATGTTATGGACTAATGGGGAAAGGATAGAATACTAAATAGTCATTAATTGACTCATCTCATCTATTTAAATTACTACTTAACAAACGAAAAAGGAAACCTTTTAAAAAAAAGTTCTGCATTTTTTTAAATATGTAATTTGATAGTTTCAGTAATAGAGTAGATATGATAAAGAGAATTTGAATCCTGAACATTTTTATTAAAACAACGAAAAGTATCATTTGAGCTATAAAGTTTTTGGTAGTTTGTAGATTTTATGTCATATTATCAATTATTAAGGAAATAAAGTTAGATGTTGATTTTTGGGGTGGGCTTGCGGACTATACCATTGTGCAACTCTTGTCACTCATTTATTTTAGGACTTTTGAAGGTGTTATTGATGAGCCAAGCAAGGAGTATGCCTTTAGCTATATCGATACAAGAGGTTGGATATGTTTGAAAGAATGAGCAATAATGTTTGATGCAATGACGATGAGTTAGAAGACATGTTTGGCTTAGGTTACGTTTTAGCTTAGATTATGGCTTTGATGCCATGAATAAAAGTGTTAATAGGCTAAGAGATTATTCTTGACTTGCAATCCTTCATGGCTAAAATATTGGATGTAATTGAGAGAATGATCTTGCAGTGGAAGCACCTTGGCAATAAGAATAAGCTTAAAGATGGTGCAAATGGGCTATTAATTAGGGGAAAATGGGTTTTTGCCCTTTTTCGCAAAAAAAAAAATTCAGCGTGTTGCCCCATTTCCAAACTAATTAAGGAAATACTCCTCTTTTGAAACTCGATTTTCTCAAAATCGATTTCAAAATCTAGAGCCCTATAGCAGTATTTTAAGGAACCTATAGTGATGTTTTAAGGACCTATAGTGACGTTTTGGAACTCGAGCTCTATAAACTCAAGTTCCATGCATTTTTTTTTTTTACCTATAACTTGATTTCACGGAGATCGAATTCCAAAACGCCACTATAAGCTCCTTAAAACGTTGTTATATGGCTTAACTCGATTTTGAAAAAATTGAGTTTCAAAAGAGGGGTATTTCCCTAATTAGTTTGGGAAATGAGGCAACATGCTGATTTTTTTTTGCGAAAAGGGCAAAAACCTATTTTCACCTTATTAATTAATTAGCGCTCTAGACCTTTTGAATCTTTTAATACAACGAGCTAGGTTACGATCATGATGGCAAAAGTGCGGGCTTTGAGTTCATAAAATATAAAATAAGTGGGTTTATCTATTCTCTTTGCACATGAGGCATCAAAATCTTCAACAGACATGCTTATTCAAAAAACATATACCCATGAACTACTAATTTATTTCAGCCAATTGACAAAATTAATTAAGGTCAACCTAACAAGAATTGTAATCTAACACGACCCCATTTTCTAATGCAATAGAATGAACATGATACAAAACACAAAAAAATTGGACCTAGGTTGCAATAATGAACAAAACGTTGGTCACATGATGGAGCAGAAACTTGGACTCGGATCATAGACTAGTACTACTACTTCACAGAGCCTGGGAAATGGTGGATAACTTGTTGTAATGGTACAATTCGGAATCTCTGGCTTCTCATCATCTGATTCTTCTTCATTGGGCTTCATTTTTTCAACGCTCAATATGGATGCATAGCAAAGCTTCTTCCCTAACAAGCAGGTCAACTTGGCCGAGTCAACATCTTCACCAATTACAACCAACTGATCTTTATCTGACCCTTCTAATGCCACAGATATCACACCTATAGAATAAATGAGCGTTTATGCGTTTATGCATTCGGATGAGTTTATTTTCATCGATTTATTTATTTATTATTCTAAAGTACATTACAATTGTACCTTTAAAAAAGTGATGCTTAAAAAATCTGTACATTCTGTTTTAAAGTGAAAATAAGTTCATCTAAACAAAACCATAACTATAGTTTCACAAAAGCTAAAAAGAATTTAGGAGTGTTTTGATGCTAACCGCGAGTTTTTGCGGCAATCTTCATGGCCTTGGTTCTGCATTTGTCGCAAGTCATTTGCACCTTGATAACTATTTTTTGCTACACATTAAGATTAAAAAAAAAAAACAGTGTAATTAATAATTCTAAAATATATACTAAAGCTTTTGTTGTTTTCTAGAGATTTTTGTAATTAACGAGGTTTACCTACCTTCATATTTTATAAGAGGGGACAACAAGCAACCTCCGTGCAGAGAACTTTGGTGGGCTTAATCTGTGTTACTGGAGGAAGAAATTGTAGGTCTATATTTATGAATAGCATTTATCATAATTGTTAATCTATATTGTTTTGAGTTCACATATATATTGCTTGTTATGAGTTAAAATTGTTTATTATAATTGATATATAATAAGAGTGATGTAATGATGTTACAATAATATTGTTAACTATTATGTAAAGATTAATGTTGGAGCCACAACTTGTGGCATAATTTGTGTCACAACTCGCCCATGTGACGAGTTGTGGGTGGTGGAGGGGTGTCCCCACATGGACCTACCAACACTCCTCTACCAACCACAGCTCGCCACATGGACAAGTTGTGACATAAGTTATGCCACAAGTTGTGACACTAGTATTGCTTTTATGTAAAAAAGTCTAAGAAAAATAGTGTCCTTAACATTATTGAAGAAATGATGTCAACAATAATGCAAAATGTTTATGGAAAAAATATATATGATAAACTTTTTTTTTGAGAGATATGAGATAAACTAATTAATGATCCTTAATTGGCCAGAAGAGACAAGCTTGGATAATTAATCATCTTCTGACAAATTAGATAAACTACTCAAGATTAGTTTATGGATAATTAATCATCTTGGAACATTCTTAATTGGCTAGAAGAGACAGGCTTTACTGTGCAACTAGTAAATACTAACTCTAAAATCTTTAAATACTAACTCTAAAATCTTTAAACACAACAAAACTTACTTTTCATAATTGTGAAAGTGGGGACATTATTATTAACGTGTATTAGGGTATGTAGGCTTTAGGTCCACCATGTTTACTTGTATAACACACTTATTTGTACTGCACACAATACCTAATATATAAGGCACTCATGTATATTCTATATACTTGTGAAATACAATACACTTATTCAATATTTTTAACATGGTAACAGAGACAATGCTCTAAAATTTTCTTTGCAGTCTTGTCTCTTTTTGGTGTTTCTTGCTTCTGCCGTCACAGCTGCCATTGTAGCCATTCGCTATTGAATCTCCGACGTCTCTTAGTCATCGTCTCTAGTTTCGGACCTGCAGTCGTAGTCGTCTCGCACCACAAAGACCACTGCCTTCCCATTGCCACTGTGCATCTTGCTCCAATTACATTTGTGCAAGTACCACTGTGATCGTCTTGCCCCGATCTACTCATCCATGAAAGTCTTGTAGCCATTGGAGATTGCACGCGACACCACATGTCGGTCACAATTTTGGCCAAATCCTTCCACGCTCTTCACACAAACCAATGTTGTTATGATCTTGCCATCGCGGCCACCTTCGTAATCGACTTTTCCCGATATACATCATCGTAAAAAAATCGGCCACATTGGATATCCAACGCGCCCTCACATGCTGCACGAAGTTTTGGCGAGTTGATCCACGCACCTCATGCGCCCCACGCGCCGCTGGGTTACTTGCTGACGTCATCTTTGATGTAATCATTACCACTTTAGTGCCACACCAACCGTTGACGTCAGCGCCCACAAAGCCGTTGACGTCATCACGGTTGACCGTTGACCACCGTCTTTGACCGTTGACTTTTTGTAGTCTAGGTGTTCTTTACTTAGTTTTTTTGCATAGATTTCATTTTTGTAGTCTATTTTTGCATATTTTGCTTTTAAATGAAGAATAAGGATATGTCTTCTTCTTGTTGCAATAATCATCGTCGAGGCTGGTTGTCTCTTTTGGATTTTGATTCTCCTCCTCTAGCCATCTTGATTAGAGAGTTCTATTCGAACCTCTCTGTTCACTCCTATGATTCCAGCACTCTTGTGAGGAGTTGGATTCGTGGTAATGAGTATACCATTACTCCTTCGGTAGTGGCTAATGCTCTTGGATTGCCTCTTGTTCAGCATCCTGTTTATCCCTATGATGTGGCTCCTCCCCTACACGACATCATGTCCTATGTCACTGGTACTGCTATTCGGTGGGGTTCTGATCCTTAGATCACTTCTGCTGAGCTCACTGAGTCTACCTATCTTATCTTTAGGATAGCGTGTCATTCCTTGTGGCCTATTTCCCATCTGCACACCATTCCTTTGGAGCGATGTGTATTCTTGTTTTCCTCATTTGTTTCTTCGTTCTTTGAACGAAGTTTATAAGAGTTCCTCTACAGCTCATGCTTTTTTTCATCCTATTTTCATTCATAGGATTTTGTTATTTTTAGGTTTGTCCGACTTCCCCATTTCTGAGCCCGTCCATGTTATTGCTCCCATCGGTGCTACTTTCCTTAGGCAGAGGGCTGCTCAAATGAGAGAGTGCTCTAAACGACCTAAAGTTGTGTCTTCTGGGACCATTCCCCCTTCTTCTTCTACAGGTGTTTCTTCTAGTGAGGAGTCAGCTGATCCTGTTGGAGAAGATACTGTTAATGTTCCTCCGCCATTGACTTCGGATGATTTTGACATTCGTCGTACGTTAGAGTCTGTCGTGACCATTTACGTGGCTCATGGTCAGATTTTGGTGGACATTCTGGACAAGATCCGTGCTTTGCGAGCTGACTTGGCGCTTCTTAGACGTTTGTCTTCGCCGCCTCCTTTTGATGATGGATTTTGATTTATTCTTTGGCATTCCGTCACAAAAAGGGGGAGTAGATTGTATATGTATACCTTAGGGGGAGTTTTGTTTTTGGAGAGCTTGAGACTTTGTTCTTTGAGAGCCTGTGGAGATTAGATTGTATCTAGGTGCTTCACTGTGTCCTTATTGTTTTTGGCTCTTGATGTATTCATGTTAAGGGGAGTTTTCTTATATCACTGCTTATAAACTTATGATTATGAGTTAGAATTGGATTTGTTATAATGGGCATATTTTTGTAAAGGGTTTTTCTTTGTAAACTTTGAGCTTTTAGTTGTGTTTTGTCACGGATTGCCAAAGGAGGAGTTTGTTAGGTTCTAAGTACTTAGAAACTAATGTATTAGAACTCTAATATATATTGTTGGCAAACCATGATCAAAACAGGTGTCTAGTTTTGTCTTAGACTTGCTCAAAGTATGTGATTTATGTAAAGTTGGAATCAAGTTAACTGCAGAAGTTACTATGCATTTTTGTCTGACTCGATCGATTGAGAATTAGTCTCGACCGATCGAAAGTCGTGCATATTATTTTTTCTGCAGATTTTCCAACTCAGCCCTAAGCCCATATGACGTGTAGGGTTTTATGTTTTGCCCTAGATATAAAAGGCAAACCCTAATCACGTTTTTGGTGTTGCTCATATTGCTGTTTATGTGAATCTCTTGTGAGATCTGAGAGGTGCTTGCCTTCACACAAGCTTGGGATTATCAAGTAGGAGATTTCTTCGAGAGCTTCATGATCATTCAGTTGCTGCTATAAGTGCTTAAAGATATACAAGTAGGAGTGCTTGTACTTGATGTAGAATCCAAGAAAGAAGGAGTCCGTAGTCTCGAAGCTTGCACGTGGTCGTGTCAGTAAGTTCTACTAGTGGGTAGCAATAGGATGCTTCATGATCATTCAGTTGCTGCTATAAGTGCTTAAAGATATACAAGCGGGAGTGCTTGTACTTGCTGTAGAATCCAAGAAAGAAGGAGTCCGTAGTCTCGAAGCTTGCACGTGGTCGTGTCAGTAAGTTCTACTAGTGGATAGCAATAGGATGTTAGTGGTCTAAGTCACTATTGTACAACTTCGATTCTTTCATAGTGGATTCAGGTTTACCTTGAGGATAGCTAGGTTAAATCCTCCCCAGGTTTTTTACCAGTTTGGTTTTCCTAGGTCATCATATCTTTGTGTTTTTATATTCCGCACTTTGCATTGATATGATTATATAATTGTGTTAACCTAGATCTGGAATTTGGATTAAGTAATAACTTGGCTTGTTAACTAGGTTAATCCAATTGTGTGTTAAAGGAGTCTAAATAAACTCTACAGAAAGTCTCTATCGGGGAAGATATATAGTGCGTGGTAGGGCTAAAAATTTACTTTAAAAAAAAATGAAGTCAAAGCGTCATTCTTGATCACATTCATAGATTGACCAAATAAGGAAAATTCATTAACAAACCCTTAATTCACATTAATATAAATTCTATGTATCACGTTTTCTGTTTCATTTTAGGAAGATTCTTAGATATTCTTAGAGTATGAGAAATGATGTTCCCTCTTCTCACATTCATGCTGAACCCCGCCATGAATTTAATGAGTGAATCCCACCATGAATGTGAAAGGAGAGAGTATCATTCTCTTACCCCATGAATACTTAAGAATTACTCTTCATTTTATGTTTCACCAATCATGATATGCCATTATTATTTTTTTCTTTTTTTTTTTTTCTAAATTAATACATGTCATATCATGATTGGTGAAACATAAAGTATAATACAAAAAATAGTACAGATGATTTGTGTTTGGGCTAATAAAATCTATATGTACAAACCTTTTTGTCTCCTTCGATGACTACTTCCCTCAATTTAGTTATTAACTCAGTAGCATTGCCCATCTAATTCCTTTTGTCTCAATTGCACACACAGTAGTGTTACCTTCCACCCTTGTGCCAGCAACAATTACTTTGCCCTTTCAATCCCTTTTCACAACAATAGTACATATTAATTTATTTGAGACCGTAACACTAACATCACAATTTATTTTGAACACCCCATAGATGGGAGTCTGTCATTGAGGCATCTGCCTAGTCACGATATAAGGATTTAGGTGCTCCAGCTAAAAATTTAGTTTTGGAGATCAAATTAAAATATGATAATTTATTTTTTCTTTTTTATATACTATATATTATATAGTAGTATAAAAAAATTAAAACATAGTGCAAGTCTTCAAGATGTAAATGGAGTATTTTATAAATTAATATATTTATTAAAAAAAGTGTTTATTAAACTTCATAAATATGTGTTAAGACTTAAGATTAAGAAAAATTTTAAACACCTATTACCTGTCATATATGGAAGTATTAAATAAAAATAAAAGGAAATAAAAACACAAAACTATAGATTCCCACCTACCTTCTTCTTTTTAGAAAACTAGCTAAAATCATCAATTATAAAATTTGAACATATAAATAATTTCCTTTTCAATATAGAAAACCAAATTATTTGCAAAAACTCTGAGGAGGCTTAGGACTTCTTTTTTTATTTTTGGAATTGAAATTTCTAACGGTAGAATTCAAATGTCTAATAAAATTGTCAATATCTTTTCTTTTGAAGACTGTATCAATAATTTTTAACTTGGGCACATTTAAACTATAAAGTTAAATTTCAATTAGAGTGAATAACAAAGGAATTCGAATTTTTGGTAAACTCAGTTAAATTTAAAAAAACATGAATTTATCACAATATATTGAAGTAATAATGCTATTATGAATAAAATCAAATATGGTTGAGAATTGAGATTTTTTTTTTTGTTTTTGTCTTTAACAAAAGGAAATCAATTAAAAGATGAGTGGTAAGGAAATTAAAAAACGTTGGGGAAAAGATGAAGAGAAATTGGGAAGGTCAATGAGTACTGCACTACAACATGTTTCTACCACTAGTCGCAACTTGCAAAAGTGAATTATAAAAGAAAAGCATTAACTATCCCATTTTAGTCCCCTAAGCAGAGTGTAAAGGAAAAGAGCATTATTAAACTTTTTTTTTGGTTGAAATTTTTGTTCAGTCATGGAAAAACGTACAAGTCATTTTGGTTTTACTCTATTTTAATATTCTTGTTAGAAATACTGAATAAATAGTATTGTATCTCACAAATAATAGAATATACATGAGTGCTTTTATATAGGAGGCAGATGTGCATAGTACAAGTACGAGTGTTATACAAGTAAAGCCCACAACCTAATACATGTTAACAGCCCCCCTTAAACTCAAGGTGGGTGTGAGACCAACTTGAGGCTGTCAACCAAAGCACGATGGTGTCCCTTAGGATGTGACTTAGTGAAGATATATGCACGTTGATCTTTAAAGGAGATCGAGAATAGCTTAAGAGTACCATGGAAAAGATGATAACAGATAAAATGACAATCGGTCTCAATATGTTTAGTCCGTTCATGAAAGACATCATTGTGAGTAATATGAATGACACCCTGATTGTCACAATAAGGAGGAGTAGCAGAGGATGTGGACACACCTAAAATCCTTAAAAAACCATCACAGCCAAAGGAGCTCAGATGTGGTATCAACAAGGGCACGATTTTCTGCTTTAGTACTGGA
Organism: Castanea mollissima; assembly: GCA_014183005.1. Classification (NCBI taxonomy): domain Eukaryota; kingdom Viridiplantae; phylum Streptophyta; class Magnoliopsida; order Fagales; family Fagaceae; genus Castanea; species Castanea mollissima. The sequence goes on along the minus strand of JACAVU010000005.1, from coordinate 55,100,458 downwards.
GTAGGTCATAAGGGTTTGTTTCTTGCTTCGCCAAGAAATCAGAGAAGAACCAAAAAGAAAGGAATAACCAGTGGTGGACTTGCAATCAATGGAATCTCTCGCCCAATCAGCATCAGAGAATGCACGGAGAACAAGAGGAAATTGAGTTGAGTAGAAAATGCCATGGAAGAGAGCGCCCTTCAGGTATCGAAGAATGCACAGAATAGTAGCATAGTAAGTCAATCATGGAGCAAACAAATACTGGCTCACCTAGTGAACATCATAGGAAATGTCTGGACAAGTGACAGTGAGATAAATTAGACTGCCAACCAATCGTCTGTAAAGAGAAGGATTAAATAGTTGTTTCCCCCACGAGGGAGTCAGATGCGCATTAAGTTCAACCGGAGTGTCAACAGTCTTGCTATTAGTGAGTTCAGCTCGAGACAAAAGTTCAGAAGCATACTTGTCTTGAGTAATATGAAGACCATATATGGAATGAGTGATTTCAAGACCCAAGAAATAGTTGATATGTCTAAGATCTTTCATCTTAAACTACTAACTAAGAAAATACTTGAGGTCTTGAATGCCATTAAGGTCATCACCAGTTATGATCATATCATAACTGGTGATCACCGGAGTGTCAACAGTCTTGCTATTAGTGAGTCTAGCTCGAGACAAAAGTTCAGAAGCATACTTGTCTTGAGTATTATAAAGACCATATGTGGAATGAGTGATTTCAAGACTCAAGAAATAGCTGAGATGTCTAAGATCATTCATCTCAAACTGCTAACTGAGAAAATACTTGAGGTCTTAAACGCCATTGAGGTCATCAATAGTTATGATCATATCATCCACATATAAAAGAAGCAAAATGGTGCCTTTATCAATGCGACGAAGAAATAAGGCAGAATCATAAGGACTAGCAGTGTAACCCAAGCGAAAGATAGTGGAGCTGAACTTGGCAAACTAAGCTCTTGAAGCTTATTTAAGGCTATAAAGAGCACGTCAAAGGCAATAAACCTGTTTGATTCAACAGAGAGACCAGGAGGAGGTTGCATATAACTTCTTCACTTAAGTTCCCATTAAGGAAAACATTTTTGACATCCATTTGAAAAAAGGTCCATTTACTAGTAGTGACAATAGCTAAGAGGGCACGAACAAGTGAAATACGAGTAACCGGAGCAAAGGTCTCTTCATAATTAATCTCATACTTCTGTGTAAAACTTTTTGCAACAAGATGTGCCTTATAGTGCTCAATGGACCTATTAGAGCAAGTCTTGATCTTGTAGATCTACTTACAACTAACCATAGATTTTCTAAGGGGGAGAGTCACCAAATCCAAGTATGGTTTTTAGATAATGCATCAAGTTCCTCTTTCATTACAATCTAACATAAAGGGTCTATAGAGGCCTCACGATAGGTGTGAGGCTTGTGCAGTGTAGCAAGGGTAGTATAACAATGATAGTCAAGTAAATGTGCAAAAATTGATCTTACCCGAGTTGAGTGACGAGGTGGAATGTTTTGTGCAAGATCTTCAGGCGGAGAAGAAGCAGGGGACCCAAGCTTAGGGTTGGCTGGCTCATCTTCCACCTATTCATTAGAGGGTGGTCCAGAGAGGCATCAAAAATATTTGGTGGTTTGATAGAGGATTCTATAGGAGGGACTATAGAAGGAATATGTGGCTCATCTGAAAAAAGTTCCAAGACAGAGGAGTTAGATAGGGAGGCACGAAAGTGAGAAAACTTGACAAAGGAGCAATGTTCTCAAAAGACAACATTGTAGGAGATGCAAAGATGATGAGAGACAGGATCATAACACCGATACCCTTTTTGAGTTTCACCATAGCAAGAAAATAACAAAGTCTAGATTGAGGCTTAAGTTTGTCATGCTCATGTGGTTGAAGAAGAATGAAAAAAGTAAAACCGAGGAGCGAAGGTGTGATGATTTGGACAGACCCAAAAAGGTGTTCATATGGAGTTTGATTTTGGGTAATAGGACTTGAAATGAGATTAATAGTATGAAGAGCAGTTTCATCCCAAAAAGGAGCAGAAACTTTGGCAGAGAGAAGGAGAGTATGAATAGTGTCAAGAATATGACGAAATTTTCGTTCAGCTTAACCATTTTGCTAAAAGGTACCTAGACAAGTTAGTTGATGAACAGTGCCATAGGAATGTAAAAAAACTTGGAAAGCATATTGAGTGTACTCAGAAGCATTATTAGATCGAAAATTTTTGATACGTTTGGAAAATTGAGTTTCAACCATTTTTGCAAAATTAGAATATAATTGCGATAATTTAGAACGATGTTTCATATGAAAAATCCAGCTATAGCAGGAATAATCATTAACAAAGAAAACAAAATATCGAGATCCACCAATACTAGAGACAGAGGAAGGCCTCCAGACATTAGAATGAATTAGGTCAAAGGTATCAGTAGACATAGATTCACTAGTATTGAAAGGCAAAACTGGTTGTTTTCTTAATTGACATGAAACACAATAAAAAAATTTTATGGACATTGAACCTAACAAACCTCTAGAAGCCAAGTGTTGTACCCAAGAGGAAGATGCGTGACCAAGTCGAGTATGCCAAAATGCAGGGAAGGAATAGAAGAAGCTACAGCAAAAACAGAAACGGGAGCAACAAGTTGAAGATGAAGGTTATCCATGAGAAATATACACCCAACTCTGGGACCGGTCCCAAGCTTTTGTCCCTTCCTCGGATCCTACACAATACACCTAGAATAATCAAAGGTAATGCAATAACCCAACTCAACTAATTGTCACACAAAAAATAAATTGTAAGAAAGGTTAGGAACATTAAAGACTCCAAGAATCGAGAGGTTGGAGGTCAAGATAGAACCTATATTATGATCAAATATTGTGGAACCATTACCTGTGCAAATATTAAAAGGTGTGTGGTGCGAGATCAAGTTGAGAAAATAAGGATGAGTGAGGTGTCATGTGGTTGCAACAAGCAAAATCTATAAGTTAAGAGGAAAGAGATATACTAGATAAAGCTAAGAGAGAAGAGAAATAAGATGTATTACCAACCATACGAATAGTATTAGCAATGATGTTTTTAAGGTCAGTTGTGAACATGGTGAAAGTGGATTCAGAAGATTTAGACTGTGCAGAGATGGGAGCATTGGTTGGACACTTTCAGTGTTAGCAAAAGCAGTAGTAGCAGAAATGGAAACAGCTAATTTGTTGCGATGATAGCAAGTCTCAATATTGTGGCCAAGACATTTGCGAAAATGCAAAAACATTTGTTGGATTGTCGGTGACAATTATTGCAAGAAGAATAAGACATGTCCTTAGTCTTCATTTAAAAGCAAAATATGCAAAAATAGAATGCAAAAATGAAATTTACATGAAAAACTAGGCAAGGAGCACTTGGACTACAAAAGTCAATGGTTAAACCTGCCTAAAAACGTCAATGGCCAAAGTCAAAAAGATGATGCGACTAATGATGTTAGCTGACGTAAGCTAGGGCTGACGCGGCGGCTAATGTAAGTAGGATGATGTCAGAGATGACGTCAGCAGGTAGCTGTGCCGACGCATGGAAGAAGATGCAAATTCTTTTGGTAGTGTGTGTGGCACGTGTCTTCGATGCAGATTTCTTGGGCGCCATGTGAGGGCTCGTGTGGTCTTCGAGGATGCTGTGAGGCTTCCACGAGTGTTAGATCGGAGCAAGACGACCTCAGGGTACTTGCAGAAAATTAATCGGAGCAATATTCGTATAGCGATGATGAAAAGAGCAGTGGGGTTTGAGGTGTGGGAACCATATGATGGTAAATATGAAACCATTAAGCATAGTTTCTTTGATAGGTTCAGTACAAAAACAATCAGGAAGGATCTATATGCAATTTTAAACAATAATTTTTAGTATTTAAATACTGAAAACTGTTAAAAAAAAAATTTATGTTTGATAATAGTGTTTGAGTAAGAGTATTTGAGTCACATACAAATCTCAATTTGAGTTCTTTAAATACTGTATTTTGAAAAAGTAGGGGATTGTTTACTAAAATTTTTTTAATAATATTGTTTGTATTTTTTAAAAATATATACAAGTAAAAAAATGTATTAAAATACATATAATATTGTTTAAAAACTAAGAACTCGTCTATCAAACCCACTTAACTTACCGACAAGACAACACAACACAACACGAAATCTTTCTTTTCTTTCTACTGCGTGACTTTTTTTTTTTTTCTCTGCACAAACCCACATTGCTGGACGCCTGGGCCCACATTTCTGTCACTAAACTGCTGTTTCAATGACGGCGATGAACCATCACATCAAAAACAACAACTAGCTCTGTGAATTCACCCCCGGGCCCACTCACCAACTAGCTCTATGAACCCGCCCACCTGACTTGAAGAGTTTCAAAACCATAAAGACTAACATCAATAAAAAAAACCATGACAAAATGTTAACAGAAACTTCGACATTTCAAAAAAGAATAATATCAATAAGAAATATAAAAAAAAAAAAAATTATGAATGTATAGACAGGATTTAGTTTTATGATCAGGAATATGTCTATTGTTTTGATTAGTCCATCATCGAGAAACTTGGACCTTGCCTACTTAATTGATCATGACATATATCACTGTACACAGGACTTATCTAAGTTCTAATATCTAAACGATCACATCACAAATAATATTAAAAAAAATCATAAAGGAGAAAGTGGACCTCTTCTTCCATATGTGAAAGCTTCATTGTTCAAAACAAGATGGGGTCTCTAACTTTTGCAAAGTCCTAAAAAAAAAAAAATGCCCCAATTTTGTTTCATGAATGCGATATCTGGTAGGTAATGTTTATAAAATAATAGGGGTGCCACTCGAGGAAGTTGACATGCATGTATATATAGTTTATTTTTGTAATTAGGAGGTTGTATGCCAGGAATAATACAGATGCATACATATAAGAGTATGTGATTGCAGAGAGAGAGAGAGAGAGAGAGGTTCTTGGTCCAATTTCTCTTTTAGAATTTTGAATAGCATATATCATTTCATCAAATATATTTTTATTTTCATTTCCATTTCCATTTTATAAATATTTTTGACATCTTTAAAATCTACCAATTTGAATGTTAGAATTTATGAGATCTAAATTTTTTTGCTTTTAGTTTTATGGGAGAGCTCATACTTTTTGGAGAGTCACGTACAAAAAGTAAATTCTAATTATATTTATAAAAGGATTAATAAATCATATATTATATAATAAATGTTGAGTTCTAGAAGCTATGGTTCCATCAATTAGCTATCTTTTTTATGTAATAAATTTATACACTATTATTAATTACTTATGAATATAGTTTAGTTTATAAGAAACTCTATTACCAATACATTGTAGCTTGATAAGAAATTTTACTTTTTTAAGTAAAAATTTATTACATGTTTCAAGAAATTTATTATTTTATGCCAACTAGATTTTTATTAATAAAATTCAATAAATTTACAATAACATATAATTAAATTATTAAGATAGTTTTAATAATATTATAATTGAATTATAGGAAGTCATAAAAAATTTTATAGAAGGAAAATATTAAAATTACTATCAATTTTACAATAAAAACTTACAAACTAATATGACAACGAATTGATGTGATTGGTTTTTTTTTTTTTTTTGTTGAAAAATATGCAATTGGTATTATATAAACAATATAATAAATAAAATTTAAATTTTCTTTTTTTTGGTTTCATGTTCAAAAGATGACAATCAATTTGGAAGGCTTACGCAAGGAAAATACATATGCTTAATTACTCATGCAGACGTCACAAATTGGAAGCACAAGAAACCAGGAGAGCAAGAACAAAACAAAGACAAAAGGTTTACATCTCAATTCTCATGGATGAGTTAGCAATATTCATCAAATGCCTATCACATTGTGAAGCAATTGTCATATGCTATATGTAGATATATTTTAGCATTCAAAACACAAAAATGTCGCATTATCCGGTCTTGTATTCTAAAAAAATTTACAATTGTGCTACAGTACTGTCACAAATTTGTGACGGTATTGTAGCACAATTGTAAAACGAAATAATATTTTTTTATTCACTTACTTAACATATCTGACTCTTTCTCTCTCATCATTTTATCTGTTTCTCATCTCCTTTCTCTTTCTCCACAATGTTCTGGTCTCTCTCTCTCTCATCACATCTCTCTCTCACAGTGGGCATATTTTGGCGTGGGTCGTGGGTCTAGTGGCAGCATAAATCTGGTGGTGCCGTGGGTCTGGTGGTTTCGGCGACGTGGTCCTTTGATGGAGTTGCTCAACCTCTCCTTTGATGATGGATTGCTCAAGCTTGCCGATGATGGGCTATGATTTTTTTGGCATGGGTCCGGTGGTGGATTGTGGTGTGTGGTGGTTTGAGGGGTTATAGGTTGCTAGATTTAGTGTGTTGTGATGCGATGGTGGCAGCGTTGATCGATTTCGTCCCCAAATATCTCTCTCTCTCTCTCTCTCTCTCTCTGTGTGTTTTCTTTTTTCTGTGTGTGTGTGTGTTTGTGTTTTGGAGCGTGTGTTTGTGTTTGGGTGAGGAAGAGGACCTGAAGAAGAGAAGGGACAAGATAGGGAGTAGAGGAAAAGTAAAGATATTTGATGGGAATGGGGGAAGAAACGGGTGGATGAGAAACAAGGGAAGGAAAAAAAAATTTTGATAGTAAGTGGGACACATGGAGATGATGTAAGGTAATTTACTAAATAAAAATTACAATTGTGTTAAAACACAACAAATTTTCATAACAGTTGAGGTATCAAATATTTCATATGTCAAAGTAAAATAAAATTAATTAATAAAATATTAGACTAGGATTGACCACAACTAAAAACAAAGAGTATTGTAAAAATATTGTGACATTTTATTATATTTCTAAACTTTTTAAATTAGTACTATTTTTTTTAATAAAAAAATAGTGCTATTGACAGAATATTTTTATAACAATTTCATAATAAAATTTACATAGTAAGTTGTTATTGGTTCTCATCTAAACCTACTAGTGACATTATTTTTTTTTCTACCATTAACAACTTGTCATATAAACTTTATTCTGAAATTTTTGTGAAAATATTGGTCTTGGCGTGTGAGTGTATTCCTTTATCTCATCCCCCTTCCCCTATATATGTGTGTGTGTGTGTTTCTCAAAAAAAAAAATAAAAAAAAACTTGCATTAAGAGATGTAATTAAAACAAAGAATTCTCTTTATATATATCTTGTCATTTCTGGTATTTTATAACTCAAACTGCTACTTTTATAAGTATTAGCCAAATATTCAATTTTTTCAAAAAATATTTTTTAATAGTTTTTACCAAACATTCAACTTTTTCAAAAAATCCAATTTCATACCGCACTTTTTGAAAATTCCTCTTTTTCAAAAAGCCTACTTTCAAAAAATTAAACCAAACTCACCCTATGTCTGGTAGCTTCTACATCCCATCTAACTTTTTTTCAATAACTAATGTTATGGACTAATGGGGAAAGGATAGAATACTAAATAGTCATTAATTGACTCATCTCATTTATTTAAATTACTACTTAACAAACAAAAAAGGACACCTTTAAAAAAAAGTTCTGCATTTTTTTAAATATGTAATTTGATAGTTTCAGTAATAGAGTAGATATGATAAAGAGAATTTGAATCCTGAACATTTTTATTAAAACAACGAAAAGTATCATTTGAGCTATAAAGTTTTTGGTAGTCTGTAGATTTTATGTCATATTATCAATTATTAAGGAAATAAAGTTAGATGTTGATTTTTAGGGTGGGCTTGCGGACTATACCATTGTGCAACTCTTGTCACTCATTTATTTTAGGACTTTTGAAGGTGTTATTGATGAGCCAAGCAAGGAGTATGCCTTTAGCTATATCGATACAAGAGGTTGGATATGTTTGAAAGAATGAGCAATAATGTTTGATGCAATGACGATGAGTTAGAAGACATGTTTGGCTTAGGTTACGTTTTAGCTTAGATTATGGCTTTGATGCCATGAATAAAAGTGTTAATAGGCTAAGAGATTATTCTTGACTTGCAATCCTTCATGGCTAAAATATTGGATGTAAATGAGAGAATGATCTTGCAGTGGAAGCACCTTGGCAATAAGAATAAGCTTAAAGATGGTGCAAATGGGCTATTAATTAGGGGAAAATGGGTTTTTGCCCTTTTTCGCAAAAAAAAAAATTCAGCGTGTTGCCCCATTTCCAAACTAATTAAGGAAATACTCCTCTTTTGAAACTCGATTTTCTCAAAATCGATTTCAAAATCTAGAGCCCTATAGCAGTATTTTAAGGAACCTATAGTGATGTTTTAAGGACCTATAGTGACGTTTTGGAACTCGAGCTCTATAAACTCAAGTTCCATGCATTTTTTTTTTTTACCTATAACTTGATTTCACGGAGATCGAATTCCAAAACGCCACTATAAGCTCCTTAAAACGTTGTTATATGGCTTAACTCGATTTTGAAAAAATTGAGTTTCAAAAGAGGGGTATTTCCCTAATTAGTTTGGGAAATGAGGCAACATGCTGATTTTTTTTTGCGAAAAGGGCAAAAACCTATTTTCACCTTATTAATTAATTAGCGCTCTAGACCTTTTGAATCTTTTAATACAACGAGCTAGGTTACGATCATGATGGCAAAAGTGCGGGCTTTGAGTTCATAAAATATAAAATAAGTGGGTTTATCTATTCTCTTTGCACATGAGGCATCAAAATCTTCAACAGACATGCTTATTCAAAAAACATATACCCATGAACTACTAATTATTTCAGCCAATTGACAAAATTAATTAAGGTCAACCTAACAAGAATTGTAATCTAACACGACCCCATTTTCTAATGCAATAGAATGAACATGATACAAAACACAAAAAAATTGGACCTAGGTTGCAATAATGAACAAAACGTTGGTCACATGATGGAGCAGAAACTTGGACTCGGATCATAGACTAGTACTACTACTTCACAGAGCCTGGGAAATGGTGGATAACTTGTTGTAATGGTACAATTCGGAATCTCTGGCTTCTCATCATTTGATTCTTCTTCATTGGGCTTCATTTTTTCAACGCTCAATATGGATGCATAGCAAAGCTTCTTCCCTAACAAGCAGGTCAACTTGGCCGAGTCAACATCTTCACCAATTACAACCAACAGATCTTTATCTGACCCTTCTAATGCCACGGATATCACACCTATAGAATAAATGAGCATTTATGCGTTTATGCATTCGGATGAGTTTATTTTCATCGATTTATTTATTTATTATTCTAAAGTACATTACAATTGTACCTTAAAAAAAGGGATGCTTAAAAAATCTGTACATTCTGTTTTAAAGTGAAAATAAGTTCATCTAAACAAAACCATAACTATAGTTTCACAAAAGCTAAAAAGAATTTAGGAGTGTTTTGATGCTAACCGCGAGTTTTTGCGGCAATCTTCATGGCCTTGGTTCTGCATTTGTCGCAAGTCATTGGCACCTTGATAACTATTTTTTGCTACACATTAAGATTAAAAAAAAAAAACAGTGTAATTAATAATTCTAAAATATATACTAAAGCTTTTGTTGTTTTCTAGAGATTTTTGTAATTAACGAGGTTTACCTACCTTCATATTTTATAAGAGGGGACAACAAGCAACCTCCGTGCAGAGAACTTTGGTGGGCTTAATCTGTGTTAATGGACGAAGAAATTGTAGGTCTATATTTATGAATAGCATTTATCATAATTGTTAATCTATATTGTTTTTGAGTTCACATATATATTGCTTGTTATGAGTTAAAATTGTTTATTATACTTGATATATAATAAGAGTGATGTAATGATGTTACGATAATATTGTTAACTATTATGTAAAGATTAATGTTGGAGCCACAACTTGTGGCATAACTTGTGTCACAACTCGCCCATGTGGCGAGTTGTGGTTGGTGGAGGGGTGTCCCCACATGGACCCACCAACACTCCTCTACCAACCACAACTCGCCACATGGACGAGTTGTGAAACAAGTTATGCCACAAGTTGTGACACTAGTATTGCTTTTATGTAAAAAAGTCTAAGAAATATAGTGTCCTTAACATTATTGAAGAAATGATGTTAACAATGACGCAAAATGTTTATGGAAAAAATATATATGATAAACTTTTTTTTTTTGGAGAGATATGAGATAAACTAATTAATGATCCTTAATTGGCCAGAAGAGACAGGCTTGGATAATTAATCATCTTCTGGCCAATTAGATAAACTACTCAAGATTAGTTTATGGATAATTAATCATCTTGGAACATTCTTAATTGGCTAGAAGAGACATGCTTTACTGTGCAACTAGTAAATACTAACTCTGAAATCTTTAAACACAACAAAACTTACTTTTCATAATTGTGAAAGTGGGGACATTATTATTAACATGTATTAGGGTATGTAGGCTTTAGGTCCACCATGTTTACTTGTATAATACACTTATTTGTACTGCACACAATGCCTAATATATAAGGCACTCATGTATATTCTATATTCTCATGAAATACAATACACTTATTCAATATTTTTAACATGGTAACAGAGATAATGCTCTAAAATTTTCTTTGCAGTCTTGTCTCTTTTTGGTGTTCCTTGCTTCTGCCGTCACAGCTGCCATTGCAGCCATTCGCCATTGAATCTCCAACGTCTCTTAGTCATCGTCTCTAGTTCCAGACTTGCAGTCGTAGTCGTCTCACACCACAAAGACCACTGCCTTCCCGTTACCACAATGCATCTTGCTCCAATTACATTTGTGCAAGTACCACTGTGATCGTCTTGCCCCGATCTACTCGTCCATGAAAGTCTTGCAGCCATTGGAGATTGCACGCGACACCACATGTTAGTCACAGTTTCGGCCAAATCCTTCCATGCTCTTCACACGAAACCAATGTTGTTCTGATCTTGCCACCATCGTAATCGACTTTTCCCGATATACATCATCGTAAAAAAATCGGCCACATTGGATATCCAACGCGCCTTCACATGCTGCACGAAGTTTCAGCGAGTTGATCCACGCACCTCATGCGCCCCACGCGCCGCTGGGTTACTTACTAACGTCATCACTACCACTTTAGTGCCACGCCAACCGTTGACGTCAGCACCCATAAAGCCGTTGACGTCATCACGGTTGACCGTTGACCGCCGTCTTTGACCGTTGACTTTTTGTAGTCTAGGTGCTCTTTACCTAGTTTTTTTGCGTAGATTTCATTTTGTAGTCTATTTTTGCATATTTTGCTTTTAAATGAAGAATAAGGATAGGTCTTCTTCTTGTTGCAATAATCGTCGCCGTTAATCCAACAAATGTTTTTGTAATTTTTGCAAACGTTTTGGCTACAATATTGAGACTTGTTATCATCGCAACAAATCAGCTATTTCAATTTTTGCTACTATGGTTGCTAACACTGAAAGTGCCCAACCAATGGCTCCCGTTTCTGCACAGTTTAAGTCTTCAGGGCACACTTTCACCATGTTCACAGATGACCTTAAAAATATCGTCACTAATGTCATTCGTATGATTGGTAATACATCTTATTCCTCTTCTCTCTTAGCTTTATTTGGTATGTCTCATTTCTCTTGCCTTATGGATTTTTCTTATTGCAATCACATGACACCCCACTCATCCTTATTTTTTGAACTTATACCTGTACCACACCCTCTTATTATTCGCACAGCAAATGCTTCCACAATGTTTGGTCATATTATAGGTTCCATTTCGACCTCCAATCTCTCAGTTCCTAGGGCCTTTAATGTTCCTGACCTTTCTTACAATTTATTTTCTGTGAGACAATTAGCTGAGTTGTGTTATCGCATTATCTTTGATTATTCTGGGTGTATTGTGTTAGATTCAAGGATGGGATAGGAGCTTGGGACTAGTCCCAGAGTTGGACGTATGTTTCTCGTGGAAAACCTTCGTCTTCCACTTGTTGCTCTTGTTTCTGTTGCTGCAGTTTTTTCTATTCCTTCTCTTAGACTTTGGCATGCCCAACTTGATCACGCATCCTCCTCTCGAATACAACACTTGACTTCTAGAGGTTTGTTAGGTTTAGTGTCCACAAAAAATTTTGATTGTGTTTCATGCAAGTTTAGAAAACAACCAGTTTTGCCTTTCAATACTAATGAATCAATGTCCATTGATATTTTTGACCTAATTCATTCTGATGTTTGGGGGCCTTCCTCTGTCTCTAGTATTAGTGGATCTCTGTATTTTGTTGTTTTGTTGATGATTATTCTCACTATAGTTGGATTTTTCATATGAAACATCGTTTTGAATTATTGCAAGTATATTCTAATTTTGCAAAAATGGTTGAAACTTAATTTTCCAAACATATAAAAAATTTTCGATTTGATAATGCTCTTAAGTACACTCAATATGCTTTCCGAGTTGTTTTGCATTCCTATAGTACTGTTCATAAACTACTTGTCCAGTTACCTCTTAGCAAAATGGTAGAGCCGAACGAAAACTTTGTCATATTCTTGACACTGTTCATGTTCTCCTTCTCTTTGCCAAAGTTCTTGTTCCTTTTTGGGGCGAAGCTGCTCTTCATGTTATTCATGCTATTAATCGCATTCCTAGTCCTGTGATCCACAATCAAACTCCATATGAGCTCCTTTTTGGGTCACTTCTAGACTATCACCACTTTGCTCATTCAATTCTTCTTGTTTCGTTCTTCTTCAGCTACATGAGCATAACAAAGTTGAGTTTGGTCAAGGCTTTGTTGTTTTCTTGGCTATGGCGAAACTCAAAAGGGGTATCGGTGTTATGATCCTGTCTCTCATTGTCTTCGTATATCTGCAATGTTTCCTTTTGGGAACATCGCTCCTTTGTTGAGCTCTCTCACTTCTATGCCTCCCTATCTTCCTCCTTTGTCTTAGATCTTTTTCTAAATGAGGCACATACTCCTTCTGTAGCTGTTCTTGATCCTCTTGTGGTTGCTCCTGATTCTCCTATTGATTTCTCTGTCCAACCACTAGATACCTTGGATCCATTTCCTAGTTCACCCTTTAATGAACAGGTGGAAGATGAACTAGTCGAAGATGAGCTACCCAACCCAAAGCTTGGGTCCTCTACTTCTGCTCCGTCGGAAGATCTTGCACAAGACATTCCACCTCATCACTCGATTCGGGTAAGATTCATTCCTATACATTTACTTGACTATCATTGTTACATTGCCCTTGCTACACTGCACGAGCCTCACACCTATCGTGAGGCTTCAATTGACCTTTTATGGTAGATTGCAATGAAAAAAGAACTTGATGCATAATCTAAAAAACATATTGGGATTTGGTGACTCTCCCCCTGGGAAATTTGTGGTTGGTTATAAGTGGATCTATAAGATTAAGACTCGTTCTGATGGGTCCATTGAGTGCTACAAAGCTCGTCTTGTTACAAAAGGTTTTACACAAGAGTATGGGATTGATTAAGAAGTGACCTTTGCTCCGGTTGCTCGTATCTCATCTGTTTGTACCCTCTTAACTGTTGCTGTTGCTAGTAAAAGAGACATTTTTTCTGGTGGATGTCAAAAATGCATTCCTTAATGGGGATTTAAGTGAAGAAGTTTATATGCAACCTCCTCTTGGTTTCTCTGTTGAGTCAAATAAGGTTTGTCACCTTTGACGTGCACTTTATGGCCTTAAACAAGCTCCACGAGCTTGGTTTTTCAAATTCAGCTTTACCATCTCTTGCTTAGGTTACATGGCCAGTCATTATGATTCTACCTTATTTCTTCATCGCACTGACAAGACACTGTTTTACTTCTCTTATGTAGATGATATGATTATAACTGGTAATGACCTTAGTGGGATTCAAGAACCCAAGGATTTTCTCAGTCAGCAATTTGAGATGAAAGATCTTGGACATCTCAGCTACTTCTTGGGTCTTGAATCACTCATTATACAGATGAACTTTATATTACTCAAGCCAAGTATGCCTCTAAACTCTTGTCTCGAGCTGAATTCACTGATAGCAAGACTGTTAACACTTTAGTTGAGCATAATGTGCATCTGACTCCCTCAGAAGGGAAACTATTGTCTAATCTTTCTCTTTACAAACGTTTGGTTGACAGCCTAGTGCATCTCATTATCACTCGTTCAGACATTTCGTATGTTGTTCATCAGGTGAGCCAGTATCTGTCTTCTCCACAATCGACTCACTATGCTGTTGTTCTGTGCATTCTTCGATACCTAAATGACACTCTCTTCCATGGTCTTTCTACTCTGCTCAGTTTCCTCTTGTTCTCCGTGCATTTTCTGATGCTGATTAGGCAGGAGATCCCACTGATTGCAAGTCTACCACTAGTTATTGCTTTCTATTTGGTTCTTCTTTGATTTCTTGGCGAAGCAAGAAACAAACTCATGTGGCCCGCTCTAGTATTGAAGCAGAATATCGTACCCTTGTTGATACCAAGTTTGAGCTCCTTTGGCTATGATGGCTTTTCAAAGACTTAGGTGTGTCCACATCCTCTGCTATTTCTTTTTATTGTGACAACCAGAGTGCCATTCATATTGCTCACAATGATGTCTTCCATGAATGGACTAAACACATCTAGATCGATTGTCATTTTATCCGTTATCATCTTGTCCATGGTGCTCTCAAACTGATCTCAGTCTCCTCTAAAAATCAACCTGCAAATATCTTCATGAAGTCACATCTTAAGGGACACCTTCGTACTTTGGTTGACAACCTCAATTAGTTTCACATCACCTTGAGTTTGAGGGGGGCTGTTAATGTGTCTTAGGGTATGTGGGTTTTAGGTCCACATTGTTTACTTGTATAACATACTTGTACTGCACACTCTGCCTCCTATATAAAGGCACTCATGTATATTCTATTACTCGTGAAATACAATATATTTATTCAGTATTTCTAACAATTGCAATGATGTTTTCAGGTGTATTAATCTAATTAAGAAGTCTTTTCACTTTCTTTTTTTAATGAAGTTTCCTTAGTACCGTTTTTCTATATTAAAAAAATGAACATTTTTTTCATGCTGGCAAAATTGTATATAAAATAAACTCTAGTTCAAAACCACCTTATAGAAATTTGATTTTCTAGAACTATAATAACGATTTTGATGCATGTTATGAATGATTGCAGGTCACTAATGCAGAGAATCCTTAACTGCCAAATCCTCCATACTTACATGCGACAGGGAAGTTAACTAGAGTACAGATGCCTTAGCCGAAAGTACTCACCACCTTAGAGATCAACTAGTACGATTGGACAAAACAGCTCCCATGATAAGTCAATAAAAAGGATTTTGGAGAAGTTAAATAACTGGTTTTTTATTAAAAAAACAAAAAACTTGGTTTGAGGGGAGCTTTCCGTAAAATAAAAAAAAAAAATAGGTCTAACATCTCATTGTACCCTAAATTGGTTGAAATGACACGGGATGAGATATTATCCCTTGTAGAAATAAGACTCATTTAAATAATATTTAATATGATTGACAGTAGATGAATGCAATAAATACAAATGTAAAAAGAAGTGAACTAGCTAGTGATCATATATATACACACACACGTAGAGCCGCTAGGGCACCCCTAAGCTTGCCATTCACGGGATTTTGATCAAGTTGGCAATTAATATAGGTTGGATATAATACATAGTTTGGGGAAGGTAGATGAGTCAGGTTGAGGTCGAGCGCAATTCTTGCTAACTTATTCAACAAAAGCCCGTTCAAACAACATGCTTGACCTATCTAAAGGAAGGCATTATTGATCAAGGTTATTGATTTATTTTGTTCATGTTTGATGGTTTGACCCATGGGTTGAGTGACTTTAGGCAATCTCATTCAATTGGGACAAATTGTTTTTTTTTTTTTTTCAAATAAGTTTTCAATTTCTTTTTGTTTTGAAAACACTTTTATATTTAACATGTTTCCAATAGTATTTTTTAATTATTTAGAAAACAACTTAAAACTTTTTTTTCCCATCTCAAGAATAAATTCTTTAGAAAAATATATATAAAAATCAAATCAAACAAGTAATATATTTCAGGCATTGGCCAAAATAATAACCAAACAAGAACTATAATCTAACCCATCTGAAGGTAACACTCGAATCAACATAATGCATTGAATTTTTTTTAAAAAAAAAAAGAAAAGAAAAAGAGAAATCAAAAAAGAAAAGAAAATTCAGATGTGATAAATGGACTTTGCAAGAATCAGAAAAATGTATATCACATGATGCAGCAGTAACTAGGAATAAATAAGTACGTACCATCTTGACAATATATTATATATTGTTTCGAAAAGCCAAAATGCTAGGATTGATTTGGTATTAACCATCTGCTATTGCTGCAATCTTCATGGCCATTTGCACCCTCTGTTAGAAAATATATTCCATCATCCATAAGAAAAATGTTATCAAGAACTACCAACATTACGTTGAAAAATGTGACATAATTGTTAATGAAGTACATCTCTTCTTTCTAAACAAACCTAACCTCCCAAAGCGTCAATGAAGTGGACCAAATGAACTGAAGCAGATAGAAGTGGACCAAAATGGACTAAAATAAACCGAAATGGACTAAAGTGGACTGAAATAAAATGAATAGACCAAATTAGACTGAGTGGACTGAAGTAGACTGAATAGACCGAATGGGCTGAAGTTGACCGAAATGAGCAGAATAGACCAAATTAGACTGAATAGACCTAAGTGAACTAAATGGACTGAAGTGGACTGAATAAACTGAAGTGGACCGAAATGGACTGAATGGACGTAAGTAGACCAAACTGGACTGAGGTCGACCGAACCGGACCAACATAGACCAAAGTTTACCAAAATGAATTGAATAAACTGAAATGCAAGGCTGATATGGCTTTACAAGAATGTAGCAATATTAAACGCTGTAATTCAGCTTTTAGATAATAATATAGGAAACATAAAATAATTATTTTAACTCTAGATGTGTAACATTACCATTTTTCCCTTTGGACATTTAAAATTAGAAAATTAGGACTCTTCCATTATTTTGAAATGGTGTTTGTATATCTTCAAGCTTTTCATTGTTTTCAAATGTAGATTGGGCTGAAAGTGTTGATAATCTACAATACTCTGGTGGGTTTGTTATTTTTCTTGGCTACAATCTCATATTGTGGTCCTCCAAGAACCATTGGTGTCTTATTGCCCATTGTGCCTATACTTTGATGTGAAAATATTAGTGTCACTACTCACTAATCTTATTGCGAAGCATTACGTATTCATTTGTAAGTGGCAACGTTATTCGTAAGGATCTTCAAGTGTGTTTATTTCTATCAAACACCAACTTGTCAACATCATGATCAAATGGTCTTTCCTCTTACCGTTTTGTGTTTTCCCGTGACAAGTTGAAACTCTCATGGCATCACATGAACCTTCAACTTGAGGGGATGTCTGGGGTGGAGCCGGCCTACCCAAAAAATACATTTAGTTATTAAATATCCCTGCCTACTTTTTGTTTTTGGGTTTTTTAAATGCCACTTTATTTCTTTAATTTTGAACATAACTTCTAAATGAACTATTGAGGAATATTAAGTACTCTACTAGCATGCCCTGCACTAAAATTTTTTTAGTTTGTCCCTATCATATTATAATACGAATATTTTATGGAAACACATTAACTAAAATAATAAAAATTCACATATATTTCATTCAGTATCTATCTAACTACTAATAGTTATATTCATAACTTGAGTTTTGGTTCTAATTTTTTTTTTTAATAAAAAAAGATCACTCATGTTAGAAATATCTCAATAGATAAATACAATATTATGAATAAGTTTTTTTTTGTTTGTAGATTTTTTGTGTATAACTACGTTAAATATCATTTAGTATTTAAATAAATAGCTTTTAATTTTTCAAATTGGTCTCAAATATTATATATTCACATAAATTTGTGTAAGTACTAATATCATATATAAATCCCCCCTCCCCTCTCAACTCAAATCCTAGCTTTGCCGTTGGGGACCTATTAGATAATGTGCATTGAATTTGTATTTTTTAATCGTTTATTGTTAAAGATAGTTAGTGGGTTTATAATATAAATTCATAATATTTTATGTATTGGTATAGAGGGCCCAATTATGTAATAAGCCATATACAGGTAATCCAATGGCATCTAAACTCAGTAGAAGTATACATACTCTACTAAGTTTAATAGTATTCATTGTACAACACACTGATAATATCAAAGAAGTAGTTGTCAAAGACTTTCTCCATGGAGGTCGACCGTCAGACAAACTATGTATGTATTCTTTCTCTTTTATACTTCTGCTCACTATAATTTTCTATTTCTCTTTTAATTTCAACAGATTTGCTGTATGTATACATTATCATGGACTTCCTCTTATACCTAAGACTGTATGTGAGTGTGGCATTGCTGATCAGTTGCAGCCAAATTAAAGGAACTCATTGTGAATGATCAAAAATTTATCTGAAAGCTGATGGACCTGTTTAGAATCTGTAAAAACTTGGAAAATATTGATTATCTTCACTCCAGTCTTCCAAAGGTCCCTCCTGTCTAACACCATCTTAATTTTTTACTTGAGCACGTTATTTTTTCTTTGTTAAAGGATGAAAGTACCTTTATTCAGGAAATGTTTGCTAGGTTCAGATCTTTCACATCAGAAAGTTTGAAACTTTATTCTTGGACTAGCTTTTTGGGCTTGAAAGACCTGGAATGTTATGGTTTAGAGTCTAGACCTAAGCTTGAAGCTGACTGTGATGAGTGGTTAATAATTCTCCATGTTATGCATATTTTTTTTTTTAATACACAATATGCAGACACGATCTTGACCAGGAAGATCTGAAAGTGAACCTCTTTAACGAATATGTGAATGCTTGATAATTGGAGATACTTTCTCAAATGGCCAATCAGCACCTTAATCTGAAAGCACTGAAGTTCAAAAAGTTTATACACTTTTAGAGGATGATTGAGGAATTCAGATGAACGGTTAAGATTGTAGGATTTGGTAGGTGAGATTCAAGAGTATAGCTAAGGATGACTAGTAGTTTTTGTGAAACTTTATGGTAAAGTTCAATTTTGTATGTAAAAAGTTGTGATTTGAAATGTCACATTGGTCTTTGATTGTTCAAGTCTATTTTTTTGGCTTGGCCGTGTACGTAGGAGTTGGGACAAGAGGGAAAAAATTATTAGGCCCGTTGGATGGTGATCTATCTCTTTTCTCTGAAACGATTGTGGGACATTCTCATTTGAGAAAATGGACAAAACAATATTTCGTAAACGTGGGAGCAAAGACCAACGTGATAGTCGTTCGTCAAAGTTGGACAAAAGTCATATACTTTTCAAATTTTTATTTTTGTGAGCGACTCTAATTAAAGTATTAATATTTAACTCCTTTTTTTTAACATTTTAATGCCATGTTTAGATGGAATGAGATTGGAAGAGAGGAGAGAAAAATGATAGTTTATTATAGCTTTATGTTAGTTCAAAGAGGGTTTATTTTTGGAAAACATTTCATGGGTTTTAAATTAGAGCTTGAATAAGTCTGAAGTATAGTTTATTATATAGCTTTATGTTAGTTCAATTTAGAGATTTAATTCCTACAAAAAAAAAAAAACTTAGAGATTTAATGAAGTGCAAATTGCAATAATTTGAAATGAGATGATGTATAATTTATTTAGTTTAATTTAAAATTAAACTCAAACTTTACTAGGGCTTATAGTATAATTATCCCTATTTATCCCTAATCAATACTTTGATGGCTTTTTTTTTTTTTTTTTTTTTTTTTGTTGAGGGTTCTCAATTTGTTCTTAATTAAGTCTCAAGTGTAGTTTATTATACAGCTTTATGTTAGTTCATCTTAATTGAGATTCAATAAAAGTACAAACTGCAATCATTTGAAACAAGACTATGTGATAAGAAACAACTTTTAGTTTGATTTAAAATTGAATTCAAACTTTAGTAGGGTTGATCATATACTTATCCCTGTTCTTCCCTAATCAATGTGTGCAGTACATGCATATATAATTACATAGCTTATAACTCTACGATTATGATATGAAAGGAGTTTTTTCACGTTAGTGGTTTAACCAATACTTAGAATACTAGCAAAGTCCATATTGCAACAATCAGGGCATTACATTCATGAAACAAAAAGATGGGGAAATTGACTATTCCTTTTGCACTGAAGCATCAAATTCCTCAACATACATGATTGTTTAAACACAAAAAAGAAAAAAAAGAGAGCAAATTCTCCGCTCATAGATCACATGATGGAGCAGAAACTTGGAACAGGATCATAGACTTCACAGAACATGGGCACTGGTGGATATTGTTGGAACACTAGCACATATTCTTCAGGATTATTTGGATTCTTATCCTCCTTTGGCTTTTCTTTCTCTTCCGCCTTCTTTTCTTTCTCCTTCACTTCTTCAACGCTCAAAATGGCGGCACCATAGGAAAGCTTCTTCCTCAATGAGCCGGTCAAGTTAGCGGAGTCCACACCTTCGCCAATCACCACCAAATGATCTTTATCAGACCCTTCTACTGCCACTGAGATCACACCTGTAGAATCAATGCACATTATACACAAGTTCCTTAGCATTGGTTTCTCAGAAGCCAAAATAAAAATTGAGTGTTTGATGCTAACCATTAGTGTTGCTAGCAATCTTCATGGCCTTGATTCTGCATTTTTCACAGCTCATTTGCACCCGGATAATAATTTTTTGCTACATGCACCATAAAATAAAAGGCACAGTAAGTAATTAATTTCTAAAATATACCAAAGCTTTATAAATCTAAAAGAGAAATTGTTTATAAATCTAAAAGGCAAATAAAGCTTCAGAAAATTTGCTTTTGATGCAATCATCGTGAAATTTACAAGGGTTTACCTTCATGTTTTGGAGGAGGAAAAAGCAACGTAGGGCACTCTATGAGAGAACTCTGATGGGCTTAAACTGTGTTAACGGAGAGAGAAATTGTAGAACTATATATTTATATAGCTTAGTGGAAAATATACATGCAATACGTAAGCACCAATAATACATGAAGTGCTCCAAGAAAAAAACTTCTTCTAAGTAAGTATGTGGGTGCTACGGTTCTTTCAATATGGCCATTACTTTGGGGAAAACATGCATTTGCCCCTAATTATAAAACTATGGAGTAAAATATTTCTGTTTTGAAACTATTTAGCAAAATACTTCTATTTTTTAAATTCGATTTTAACAAAATTGAGTTTTGTGTAAAACTCGATATTTTCAAGATCGAGTTATGTGTATATTTTTAAGTGCAACTCAACATTAATAATGTCAAGTTTTAATTAAATTTTATAAAAATTTAAGTGGTAAAATATGATTGCTAATATCGAGTTTCACCTTTAACTCAATTTTGTTAAAATTGAATTTAAAAAACAGGAGTATTTTGCTAAATAATTTCAAAATATGAACATTTTGTTGCATAGTTTGTAAATTAGGGATAAATACCCATTTTCTCCCACTATTTTGCATTACAACTAAATCGTACAACTTTATCAAGTGAATACAGGGTTCAAATTAAATCAGATTATACTTCCGTATTGTGATTAGAAATTAAATTCAATAAGAACACTATATAAAAGAACCTATTATGCCTTCTAATAATATCGCATTAGGTTTTTGCAAATAAAATATTAGGAGGTAATACACATAATCACATCCCATTAAAACTCTACTACCACTTATAATCGAAGATTAAAACCCAAAGTAAGCTTAATTCTGTTACATGATGAGATGCTGCTGCGCTGAAAAGTCGCGAGACTGGACCTACCATACCTGTCATTTGGGAGCAAATGAATCAAACCCTCTCAAAAGAGAAATATTTGGAAAAATACTACAGATTCTATATTTCTATTACTTGAAGTCTAAGAAATCGTGAATTTCAAGTCACACTTTCTGTGGACTTAAAGCATATGTATAAGAATGTATTTAATAGGATGTGTATAACTACCTAAATATGAATAGTTGTTTAGCGTGTTGTGTGGGAACCATATGATGGTTAATATGAAACTATGAAGCATAGTTTCTTCATTAGGTTCAATACAAAAACAAGCATCAAGGGCCTATTTGGTATGTAATTTTAAACAACTTTTTTTAATATTTAAACACTAAAAACTGTTGTAAAAAAAAAAAAAAAAAAAAAAAAAAAAAACATGTTTTATAAGAGTGTTTGATTAAGAATGTTTGAGTTACAGTTCTTAATTTTGGTTGTTTAAACATTGTATTTTGAAAACACACTAGAGCATATTTTAGCTTTTGAATAGCATTACTCAATGACATTGTTGTAAATATTTTGAAGATTATGGACCACTGATAAGACAACACATACTCTTTCTTTTCTCTCTCTTGCGTGAATTTTTTTTCCTCTCCTGCACAAAAAACTAGCTCTGTAACCGCACACCCCGCCCTCGGGACGGGGGCCACCTGACTTGAAGAGTTTCAAAACCTGATCTTTCTCCCATCTAGCTTCATATATGGTTTCATATTTCTCTTATATTTGTTAACCAATCAAATTGAAATTTGGTTTAGGGATTGAACCCAAAACTTGAGATTCTAAACAAAATATTTCAAAATATCAAAGTGCTATAAAACCCGTACCACCACTAATAATACCACTTTATTGTCTATCATTAATAACTTGTTACACTAACAATTGCGAAAAAATTCGTGAGAGTTGTGTTATGTTGTTATGAATGCAAGCTTACTTGTCAAAAAACGCGGAAAGACTATCTCTACGTACGCCCCAAAACCAAAAGGTCCACCCCTTCCATAGAAAAAAAAAATATCCACAACTTCCTCTCAAGTCTCAGCCCCTCCCAGTTTTAATCATCCAATCCACTACAAATATTCTCTACTATATATTACCAAGAAATAAAAATGTTTTCTAATTTCTATATGTTTATTTTTTAGAAGTGATCAAATATCTCCTAACCAACTTCCAAATATTGTTTATTTTTTAAATTCATTTTCAATAATGCTATGACATTCTTTTTAGGTTTTTAGGATAAACTTACCTTTTGAACCATTGGAAGTGAAAGTACGGCAGCAGAAGAAGACGTTGGACATTGTACAATTTTTTAAAGCGAAAATTAGTGTATGTATAGAACATTTAAAAAAAAAATTAGACGTTATTATTATTATTATTTAATTAATTTCAAATGAATTTATTTATTTTTCTTACTATTACCAAATAACAAGTATAAATTTCTTATATTTAGATTAATCTTTTGAGAGGATATATTTATGACTGTATATTAATTTCTTTTATTTATAACTTTTACTAGTATGAAGTTAATAGAGAAATCTTAACATATGATGTATTCTATCATTCTTAATAGATTTTGCAAGTGGACATATCTATTCTTTTTAACAACAGCAAGAAGGTAATTGGCAACTTTCTTTTAATATAAATATCAAATGAGTAGGAATGTGGTTGGTTTCCTATTTTCTGTCTCTACTCTGTTTTCCATCCTTATCTTTTGCCCCTGCCCCGTCCTCACTTTGGGGCAGTTTTTTCTTTTTATTCTTTTCCCACCCATAGTTGGTACCCACAGACACCTGCCCTACCCCACTCATTATTCTTCTCCTTCGTTTAATAATTTATTAAAGAATTAAGTTCTAAGACTACAAAACTATCTAATAATACAATAATTTAAGTCTTAAAAACCATTAAAACAATTCAAACATATATAGAAATATATCAACTAAAATTATAAACAATTTAAATTTTAAACATAAAACATAAAAATCAATAATACAACACCCAAAAAAATCATAAAATTTAAAGTTTGAAAATTAAAGAACATATATGTCATGTATATAAAAAAAAATGGATAAAAAAATATTTTTAATTTTTAATTATAAATAGAGTGGGTTCCCCCAACACCCGCACCATCCAAAACCTATTTTAAGGGAAGGATTTAATCCTTTTCCTTCCCCCATTTGGTATGCAAATTAGGGCGGATTGGATAACCACGGGGGCAAAATTAAATAACCATCACTACATATAAGAGTAATTTTAAGTAATTAAGTCATAAATTGTCCAGATGTTTTCACCAAGGTCAAACATTTTTAAGATGATAGAGATGGAGAGGAGAAGCTGAAAAGATTAAATAATAATAATAATAATAATAATAATAAAAGACTCGAGTGTTTAAAACATATGACAAAATGTTAACAGATGGGCCATCTCACTGAAGAAAAAGTATACAAAGAAAAGAAAGAGCTTAGTATGCTCAGCTATATGATTGATGCAGACAAAATTTGGTTTGGTGATCATGTATGTGTCTATTTCTTTAATTAGTCCATCATCGAGAATCTTGGACCTTGTCTAATTAATTGATCATGACATATATCACTGTACACAGGAAATATCTAAGTTCTAATTTCTAAAAGATCACATTGAAAATGATATTAAAAAATCGTAAAGAAGAAAGTGGACCTCTTGTTCCATATGTGAAATTTTCATTGTTCAAAACAAGATGGGGTCTCTAGCTTTTGCAAAGTCCTAAACAACAAAACAAAATCAAAAATTAATTATGTACCAATATTGTTTCATGGATGCGATATCTTGGCATGGTAGGTAATGTTAATAAAATAGGGATGCCACTAGAAGAAGTTGACATGTATGCATGTATATATAGTTTATTTTTGTAATTAGAAGTTTGTATTCAAGGAATATTACAGAACATGAAGTTTATGTGTTTGAGTCCAATGGTCTAGGTCTTATTCCTGATGTAAAGGATCTGAAGCGCACTTGACGGGTTAGTCCTCTTTTAATATATTACTTACAGATATTGATCAGAAGAATATACCAGGGTACAAAGCGAACAAGTCTGTTATCTATGTCGATTTTATGACAGAAATTATCTTGTTATAAGATTAATTGTTTACACTATATCAGTCATCTCTCTCTCTCTCTCTCACGTTTTTTCCGTGGTCAAAAAATGTTGACTTGTGCTTTATGACTGGCTTCACAAACAAGTTTGATTTTTTGTTTTATAAGTTTGATTTTTTCTTTGCCTACGAATGATATATTTTGATATTTACCAAATAGTATGATTAGAATCTTTATTACATGACACGGTTAGAGTGGGGTTCACATAGCAGATCTAGAAGGTCCTTGAACACGGTTATAGTCAAGAATTTTCGAGTGGGGGCTCGGATTACAGTATTGAAGCATGGTTAAACTACACAAATTTATTCATACATATGCATACATATAAGAATATGTGATTGCAGAGAGAGAGACAGAGAGACAGAGAGGTTCTTGGTTTAATTTCTCTTTTAGAATTTTGAATAGCATATATCATTTCATCATATATATTTTTATTTTTATTTCCATTTTATAAATATTTTTGACATCTTTAAAATCTACCAATTTGAATGTTAGAATTTATGAGATCTAAATTTTTTGGCTTTTAGTTTTATGAAAGAGCTCATACTTTTTGGAGGGTCAAGCACAAAAAATAAATATTAATTATATATATAAAAGGATTAATAAATCATATATTATATAATAAATGTTGAGTTCTAGAAGCTATGGTTCCATCAACTAGTTATCTTTTTTATATAATGAATTTATACAATATTATTAATTACTTATGAAAATAGTTTAGTTTATAACAAACTCTATTACCAATATATCGTGGCTTGATATGAAATTTTACTTTTAAGTAAAACTTTATTACATGTTTCAAGAAATTTATTACTTTATGTCAACTAAATTTTTATTTAAAAATTCAATAAATTTACAATAACATATAATTAAATTATTAAGATAGTTTTAATAATATAATAATTGAATTATAGTAAGTCATAGGACATTTTATAGGAGGAAAATATTAAAAGTACTATCAATTTACTAAAAAAACTTACAAACTAATATGACAATAAATTAATGTGATTGGGTTTTTTTTTTTTTTTTTTTCAAGAGAGAGACAGAGAGAGAGAGATGCAATTGGTATTATATCAACAACATAATAGATAAAATTTTAATTGCTTTTTTTTTTTCATGTTCAAAAGAAGACAATCCATTTGGAAGGCTTACGCAAGGAAAATACATATTTTTAATTATTAACTCATGTAGACGTCATAAATTGGACGCACAAGAAACCAGGTGAGCAAGAACAAAACAAAAACAAAAGGTTTAAATCTCAATTCTCATGGATGAGGTTGAAATATTCATCAAATGCCTATCACATTGTGAAGCAATTGCTAGGGTATGGATCAGAAACCACTGCATAGTACAAGGGCACTCGAGGATATTGGCCATAACTTGATGACCATAGAATTGGAGTTGGGTTGTCTTCTCCTTTCTCAGGTTTCTTCTCAGCACTACTTCCTTCCAATTTTTGCACACTCCCTATGGTGGCATAGCCAAGCTTCTTCCTTAATGAGCAGGTCAAACTAGCTGAATCAACTCCATCTCCAATCACTACAACTTGACTTTTACCTGCTCCTTCAATTGCTACTGAGGTCACGCTTGTTTGAAAACTGTTAAAATAATAGTTAAATGATTGAATTTGCTATCTTCTAGTAGCTTAAACTATATATTGGATAAATTGATAATTTATCATTATATTAGAGCATGTGGTTTTAAACTTGTACATTTTTAGACCCCTTAAAACACAAGTTGTTTAACCTAGTTATTTAGCTAAGTTATTAACTTATGTAAATTATTTAGATTTAGGTTAAAATAATAACAATCATATCATGTAAAGTAATGCGGAAATATAAAGAACACACGATATGATATAATCTAGGAAAACTAAACCAGTAAAAAATCTAGAGAGGATTTAACCTAACTATTCTCAAGGTAAAATAGATCCACTATAAAAGAATTGAAGTTTTACAATAGCGACTTAGACCACCAACATCCTATTGCTACCTCGAGTAGAAAACTTACTTCCACGAGTCCATGAACTATTTCTTTCTTAGATCCATAGCATGCACAAGTACATCACTTGTATTTCTTGAAAGTTCTTTATGCAGCAACTAAATTGATCACCAATCTCTAGACATCAATCTCGATATTGATAACCCTAAGTATGTATGAAGGCAAATATCTGTAAATCTTACAAGAGATTCACACATACAACATAAACAACAACAAGACTCTAGAGAGCTTTGGGTACAAAACCCTAGATCTACAAAAAAGGCATACTCTTCTCTCTCTTAAAAGCTCTCTTAAAAACATGCTTAGGGTTTTCTTTGTATACTAGAAGAAGTAGACTTGAAACCCTAACCCTTAAACGGCTTGAACTATTGTTTGTGCCTTAATTAAAATTCTGTAGATACGACTCTCGATCAATCAAGTCTGTCTCTCGATTAGTTGAACCAGACAAATTTTAAATTCTTCTTTTTGCAGCTTGCTTGTTCTTGAATCTTGACTTGAATCACCTTGATCATTGACTAATAATACCTATAGACTCTAAGATCTATATTTAGACAAGTTTATGTTCATGATTTGCCAATTGTTCTAAATTTTGAGAACTTAACAAAGCTCAAACCATTACTATGCTCTATCTTCCAAACAATTATAAAAAGCTAAAAATCTTATCTGTTGATCCCTATATATTAAGAGGGAATTTAGGCTCATATATGAGTAAAAATATTAGAATAAATAAATTTATACATGTCTAACCCGTTAACATATAGCCTAGAATGCAGTTTTCAAAAGCAAAAGAGATTTGAAATTTGATACGCAGTTACACACCTTCCGACACAGCAGCAATCTTCATGGCCTTGGTTCTGTATTTCTCACAATTTATTTGCACCTTCATTATTATCTTTTGCTGCATCATTGGATATGCTTAACATATAATGCATTAGCATCTTTTAACTGGAATAAAATATAAAAAGAGAAAAGAAAAACCGTTTTCTTTAGTGTTAAATACTCAAAACGTACTTTCATTTCATTGATACATGTAACTTGTTTAGGAGGAAAAATCGAAAATGTGATTACCTTCATGTTTGATAGTTTGAAACAAATTGCAAGTAATAAGAGAATGATATGATATGAATGTATGTTTATGGAAAAAGAGATCACACTGTCTATTAATTGTATATGAATGCTTAGTAATAATAATAATAAAATATCTGTGGACTTGTACACACGGTTCCTACTTAAACAAATAATTGAAACAGTAAACCAACTACAAACCTCGCGTTTTCCAGAGACCGAGTCAATCCATGCATTACATTGCAGTTTCGAAGTCAGTAATTTCCTCTCTAAGCAACTTAATTATATAAAATGTGCTATATTATATATTCATATATCCTTTTCTTATTTGTAATTATTTATGTATCTATGCTCTTGTATTACTCTAATTTTCACTCATTTAGTTCTATTTCTCTAATTTTTATTTTTATTATTATTTTTTTCATTTTGGAGCTATCTTATCTCGAAGTGCATTCAATTACATTACATCAATAACATATTGGAAGAAAACTTAGACAGTGGTAGAGACCTATTGTTGTCCCTTGTCATTATGGATTCTTTTACTTATTTGCTGTCCAGAAGTGTAAGCATATTGTCAAAAGGGAAAATATTACACATGTTATATCCACTAATACAAATCAATCAATATATATATATAAAAACAGAAACCTCATTGTGTGAGGATCTAAGCTTTTGTCAAGTAACACCTCTTATAAAGTTTCTCTACAATCATTAAACTCTCTCATTAATTGATTGAATTTACACCACAACTCTCTCTCCCTTCTTCATGTCTTTTAGTATACCAAATGTTTTAGTTTTTTTTTTTAATAAAAAATGATCAATACTAATAGTGTAGAGATCAAGAAAATAGTGTAGAAAATTTTTGAAATAGATGATTTCTATCATTCTCCACGCATAAGTGATAAATTCCACAAACTAAAACTTCCAAACACATGCTGTTCTTGCTATGTGATATATCATATCATAGCCAAAAAGTCAGGATTTTATTTTTACTGTTCAAGATTAGACTGTCAAGTTTGTCATTATGGAAAAAAATCATTTGATTAGACTGTCTTGGGTATTACGTGTCCTAAATTATTGGAGACATCTTGAAGTTGGGTTAGTTGTTGCGGGGCAACTCCACATTCTTAAGGTCACTGTGCACTCTAATGATGTAGTTTGCCACGTTAGGAAAAAGGTGCTCGAGATTTGCAATATAAATAGAGTGACATCCATTAAGGTCATCACACTTCAATAATAAATAGTAGAAGTATCATCTCCATGGCAATGTCTACAAACAATGTTAGTAGTGAAACAGGTTCAGGCTACGGGCTTGTGTCTGGTAGTGGTTCAAGCTATGTGGTTCAATCAGTGGTTAGTTCTGCTGTGACCAATGTTGAATCTGTTGTTGAAACGGTTGTAGATATAGTTACTGGGGCAGAATCATGTGGTAGTTTTTGCAAAGTGAGACATTGTATGACATTCTTCTCATTTAAGCTTTTACCTCGTCTAAATTTACCATTTATGTCAAATTATTAAGTAATGACAAATGCATTTATTTCAATGTATTAATAAAATTCAAATAATTTGTATACATTTATAATTTTACATGCTTTGAATTGATACGGATGGATTTAAAAAGTGATGGAAAATGTAGGATAAAATTCAAAGAATTTTTATACATTAATAACTTTACATGCTTTGAATTGATACAGATGGATCTAAAAAATCATGAGAAATTTAGGAATCAAAAAAACTTTTCAATTTTCTACATAAGACTAACTTCAATACAAAATTGCAAGAGTCGAATTCAATGAATTGGACAAATATTATTTGTCTCCACATTTGTCTAGTATAAATCTCCATTTCCATTGGACTTAAAAATTAAACTTCCAAAATTTTCTCACAATGTCTTTGTTTTTCTTTCTGAGAGGTATGTTAATTTTCAAAATATTACGTTCGTCTTAAATATTTTGTTTAGATTTTATGTACACAATTTTACTTATATAACATTGTAATTTATTTAGGCTTATTTTTTCATATTATATGTCAATTTATATTTTTGGTTTTCTGTATGATGCGTATACTTGGTAAAGATCTATTTTGGCTACTTTTAGTTCAATTAAAATTTGGAAGTTAAATTGTGATATTATTGCATCACTACTTTTAGTTTTCTATTTTATTTTATTCTATGGGAATCCTTATTATCCATCTCATAAACAAAGTCTCCCTCCTCTGTTAGTTTTTTTTTTTGGGTACGACAAGTTTTTACGGTAGTTATATAATTTTTTTTTGCATTTATGATTGTGTAGATGCATTAATCACAGCTAGCCTCCAAAATGATGTTTTGGTTTTTACCTTTTTGTTTTCACATTGTGTACATTATCAATACTCTGCTATATTGATTAATGTAGTATTTTCTAAACCTTTGACTCCCCAACCTCTCTCTCATGCTTTGCCTTCCCCTCTTAACTTTGACTATATGCCTCCATTCTCTTTCTTTCTCTCTTAAAAAAACTTTCTTTCTCTTCAAAAAAAAAAAAAAAAAACCCTTTAATAGTAAAATTTCCTAAACTACTGCTACTCTCAAATTTTGTTTCCATACTCAATTTTTTAAAACACCAGGCCAATCCTATTGCACTTGTGATCTTTTGTTGTAGCCAGTGGCTATCTATTGCACATTAAGTGGCCTTGACATGTATGAGTTTAAGCTATCTTTTGTTACTTTCAATGATTCATTTCTTCACTTATAATCGGTAGGGTTAAGATCGTGAGATTCTGTGTTTTGCTATTTTCTTTTATAGGTTGTGTTATTGTGTATATCGATTTCCAAAAGATGCTTGAAGTCTATAAATAAGAAGTCGATAATTGTTTATTGTAGTGTAAAAGTCTTATTGTCATTGTCCCTTCAAGGTTGTTCAATCTTAGCATATGGCTTGAGTAGTCTAGTCTTTTCAAAATAAACAAAAGCTAAACCTGCTGTAAATCATAAATTGGATTATAGGGATCAAGTAGTTATCATCTAAAGTGGAGGGTTTTTTTTTTGTTTTTTTTATGCAAGATAGAAATTCTACTTTAGCTAAATCTAAGTGTATATGTGTGTTAATGTCCCTCTTGGAGATTTGAACCCACAAACACTTATACTTGTGGAGTGACCATCACACTAAGGGTGTGCGTGGTAAGGTAGAGGGGATTTAGTCAAATGACAATTGAATTTGCAGAGGAAAAACAACACAACTACTCAATCCACATTCTTTAAACTCCAAAGCTTCTTTCTCGAGTAAGTCTCTTGATATTTCAATAAAGAAATACATATTGAATTTTTTTCTACAATAAATTGAGTTTTCGGTTAATGGTTTTTTTTTTTTTTTTTTTGAGTTTTGGTTTAATGATGATTGTATGATGATCTATATGTTGTGTGTGCTTTCTTTTCTATGAATTTCAATAATATATGAATTGAGGATTTTAGCATTTGGTTCATTAAGTTTTTTTTTTTTAAAATTCTAAATTTCATCTTTATTTCATTATTTTGTTTAGCTTTTGTTACTTCTTATAATGAACTCATTACTAACAAATTTCTATGACAATTATGGTATAATATATGTACAACATTCTCCAAACTTATCTTACATAAAATATTACAATATTATCCGTGCATCGCACGGGCAACTTACTAGTATTGATAATTAATGAAGAAATGTTCACTTTTAAAATGATGAAAAAAAGTCCATATTTAAAACCTGAAAAAAGAAAAATGAATGTAAAAAAAAAAAAAAAGGAATTCAAGAGTATTATTGCCATTGTCAAAATATTTGATACTTCAACTTTTCCAGAACTAAGGGACTATTATATAAGTTAAATGGCAAGAAATGTGGAAAGAAAAAGACACTAATAATTGTGTGAGGATAACTGCTCTTAGCATCCGGTTGTGATTTATGTCGTTTTTCATCCAATTTTCTTTGCTTAGACCTCCATTTATTCAAATTGGCTATTTATACTAATACTCTCTTCTTATAATTTTCAAATTAAAATTTAGAACAAGGTCAAATCAATTATAGGATGTTTCCTAGAGTCTCTGATATTAATTTATGTAATTTTCACAAATTTACGATTGAATCACAAAGGCTGCTCTGGCATTATCTTCCATAACCCAATTTTTGTAATAGATCTAAGATGACTATAACCTCACAAAAAATTAAGGTACGCAAAAACCTAAATAAAATAATAATAAGATTGACACATTTGTCATCACTATTCAGTATCAATTTTCAAGCTAGGTTAGCTAATAAAAATTAAAGCTAATTTTTTTCTTGTTTTGATAAATTGATAGCTGGGTTGGGGATTTGAATTTTGAACGTTTTTGTTGGAATCTATCAAGAGGTACAACTTGAACTACATGCTTCTTGGCTAAAACCAAATTGAAATATATATATATATAAACCATGTAAAAAAAGTAATTTTTTTTAATATAAAAAAAATCACAATCTTTATATGTTTTAAGATAACGCCTGACTATCAATAACTCTAGAGTAAAAAAAAAAAAATTCTTTTTTATTTAATTTAAGAAATTAAATTAATAAATTAAATTTTTTAAAAAATGATAAGCTGATAAGTTTTTTATAATAAATAATTAAAGATGCTTGTAATAAATCTAAATAAATAATAATAACAACTTGTCAACATAAAAAAAATATTGTATCTTAGCATTACTTGCATAACCATAGATTGGTTCAGGACAATATCTTGTATCATTTAGTAGGTATGACTTCTTTTTTTCTTTTTCTTTTTTCTAAAGTCTATACTTCGTGAATTGGAAGATTAATTCCAAAGTGGACCTCTTGCATATGTAAAAGCTAATCAGTCTCCTAATCTCACGGAACGAAAGTTCTGAAGTGTTTGGCACTTTTAGGAAGACCGAGGAATATCGTATGAAGTTTCAGCATTTGGTAGGAAAGACAATAAATGTGCGTTTAGATGTGGCGTTTTGCTCCATCCGTGAATTTTGAGTTTTTTTAATGGGTCTCATGGATACAATTTACAGACCATTAAGAATTGAAAAATGAACGGTATTATTTATACTTTTAAAAATTATTTTATTATAATATATTTTATAATTAATTTTCAGTTTTACCATATAACCTGTATCCAAATATAATGCTCTTTTAAGAAACTTTTATGGGTAAAATAAATCTGACTTGAAGTCTGCAGCGTGTGCCTTTACTTTTACTTTCATGGCTGCGTAGGTGAATGTGGGGGCAGCAGTTTGACGTTTTGTTTGGTAGACTCTACATCTCATCTAACTTTTTCTTCAATAACTAATGTTACCGGTGAAGAATAAAGTTTTTTATGGACAAAGTTTTTTAATAATTAAAATTTTAAAATTCACTTAAAAAAGATACATGTTAGAAGTTTGAAGAGTTTTTCTCCAAATTAATTTAGAAAATAACTTTGTTTATGGACCAGTGGTGGCTATAGGAATTTTATTCAGGGTGTTCTTTAGGAAGTATAAATTACACAATTTTATTTCTTTTTACCCTTTAGATAATTAGGTTTGACTCAATGTTATTAATTCTATTCTGCTCCATTCTGACCATAACGGCCAAAAAATACCATGCCGGTAAATTAACCAGAACAGTAACCCATTTTATTCCACTACGGAAAAAATTTCGAGTCATTCTGGTCTATTCAAGTGTTTCAGAGTATTTTGGAAAATACCGGTCAAAATTCAAGATTCGGCTGGCATGAAGTTTGTGCTTAAAAAAAAAAAAATTCTTAAAACCAAAACAAATTTGCATTTTGTAAACCAAAAAACCACAAAAAGAAAAAAAATTGAAAAGAAAAGAAAAGAAATGAACACCTTGATAGCTAAAAAAATCATATTGAGAAATTTGAGACTCAAAATTTAAGAAGAGGCACTGCCGCACTAGTATTGGTAGAAGACATAGAAATTACGAACAAGAAGGAAGGTAAAACATAGATGTAAAAGTGTAAATGAAGATGTGATAAAATTTAAAAGTATGAAGTGTAAAAATCGAGAAGACAGAAGATGTATGTGGTTAAGAATAAATAAGAAAAGGTAATTAAAAATGAGAAATAAGTAATATATATTTGGAGAGGAAAAATAATATTGTAATAAAAAATAATAAAATGTTGAAAATTGTGTTGTATTAGACAGTGTGCTTAGTCAAATGAATCAAGTCACTGTTGAGCCTGTAGTAATTTTGTTATAATTTTTTTTTTTGAATTTTTTCTTTTTGCTTGAAAGACCCTAATATATTGTTAAGTTGCTCAAATTATAGACAAAAATTTAATTTTATTGACATAAAAAAAATTCA
Source organism: Castanea mollissima (assembly GCA_014183005.1). NCBI lineage: Eukaryota > Viridiplantae > Streptophyta > Magnoliopsida > Fagales > Fagaceae > Castanea > Castanea mollissima. Next base: position 55,066,205 of record JACAVU010000005.1, on the reverse strand, counting down.
TAGTTATCTCAAAAAAAATTTTAAGGTAAATAAATATAAAATTTTAAATTATATATATATATATTTAAGATCAGGGTGGACGTCCTGGGACCACCCTGCCCATAAGGTGATGGGAAACGAAAAATAGAATATTGAATAGTCATTAATTGACTCCTCTCAACTATTTAAATTATTTAACAAATGCAAAAGAAAACCTTCTAAAAATCTTTTTTGCGTTTTTCGTAATATATAATTTGATAGTTATAGTAACACAATAAATAGGATAGAGGGGATTTGAACACCGAGAAGTATAATTTTTGGTAATTTGTGGATTTTATGCCATACTGATACTATTAAGGAAAGAAAGTTAGATGTTAATTTTATAAGTGCTTAAACTACTTAGCGTACATCTTTTAGGGTGAGATTGATTATACCATTGTGCAACTCTTGTCACTCATTTATTTTAGGAATTTTGAAGGTGTTATTGATGAGCCAAGCAAGGAGTATGCCTTTAGCGATATTCATACAAGGTTGGATATGATCGAGAGAATGATGAATAATGTTTGTTGCAATGAATTTGTTTAATTTGAAGCTGTATTGGTTGTAGGAGATGATGGGTTAGAAGACATGTTTGTCTTAGGTTACGTTTTAGCTTAGGTTATGGCTTTGGTGCCATGAATAAAAGTGTTAACTGGAGGCTAAGAGATTAGTCTTAACTTGCAATCCATCATGGGTAAAAAAATATTGGATGAAATTGAGAGAATGATCTTGTAGTGGAAGCTGATCTGCTTTCACCTACCTCGCTCGAATGGGAGACTTGGAACCTCCTTGGCCATAAGAATAAGCTTAAAGATGGTGCACATGGGCTATTAATTAATTTGCTACACCTTTTGAATCTTTTAATACAACGAGCTAGGTTACGATCATGATGGCAACAGTGACTACTTTGAGTTCATAAAATATAAAATATGTGGGTTTATCTATTCTTTTTGCACATGAACCATCAAAATCCTCAACAGCCATGCTTATTCAAAAAACATATACCAATGAAGTACTAATTTATATCAGCCAATATTGACAAAATTAATTAAGGTCAACCTAACAAGAATTGTAATCTAACACACCCCAATTTCTAACGCAATAGAATGAACATAATGCACTACACAATTAGCAAAAACAAAGAGAGAAAAAATTGGATCTAGGTTTCAATAATCAATAAAATGTTGGTCACATGATAGAGCATGAACTTGGACTCGGATCATAGACTACTACTTCACAGAGCCTGGGAAATTGTGGATAACTTGTTGTAATGGTACAATTCAGAATCACTGGCTTCTCATCATCCGATTTTTCTTCTGCATTGGGCTTCATTTCTTCCACGCTCAATATGGATGCATAGCAAAGCTTCTTCCCTAACAAGCAGGTCAACTTGGCCGAGTCAACATCTTCACCTATCACCACCAACTGATCTTTATCCAACCCTCCTAATGCCACAGATACACCTATAGAATAAATGAGCTTTTATGTACTAGTTTGGATGAGTTTATTTTCATCGTTTTATTTGTTTATTATTTAAAATACATTACAATTGTACCTTAAAAAAAATTATGTTGCTTAAAAAATCTGTACATTCTGTTTTAAAAAATCTGTACATTTTATTTGTTCTAAACAAAACCATAACTAAAGTTTCATAGAAGCCAAAAGAACTATGGAGTGTTTCTGTGTTTGATGCTAATTAACCACGTGTTTTTGCAGCAATCTTCATGGCCTTGGTTCTGCATTTGTGGCTAGTCATTTGCACCTTGATAACTATTTTTTGCTACACAATAAGATAAAAAAAAAAAACAGTGTAATTAATAATTCTAAATATATACTCTCTCTGTCCCAGTTTGTTTGTCATCTATTATATTTTAGGATGTCCCAAAATATTATATTGTTTTTAAAAATAAAATTCATTAACTTACTAATTTTCCTATTATACCCCTACTTTATTTTCAAAACTATTTAAAAAGAAAACTAACAAATATTTTAAAAAATCAATCTAATTGGAGCACCTTCTTAGTTGCCTCATTAAGAATAACTATTTAAAAAAAAAAAAGCTAGTAAATTTATTTAAGGATAATTTTGTAAACTTATAAATTTTAATAAATAGACAAGACAATAAATAATATCTATTTAAAAAGTTAAACTTTTTAAACAGAACAAACAAATTAAGACGGAAGAAATACAAAAACGTTTGTTGTTTTCTAGAGCTTTTTGTAATTAACGAGGTTTACCTACCTTCATGTTTTTATAAGAGGGGACAACACGCAATATCTGTGTTGAGAACCTCGGTGGGCCTAATCTGTGTTAATGGAGGAAGAAATTGTAGGACTATATTTATATAGCTTGGTACTTGTTGAGCAAAAAAAGAAAAAACTTCTTAAAAAGCACTATTAATCTGAATGACACCTGTTCATCTCCCAATACTCGTATCTGGTACATACGTGTTCAAATCCCATTCTCAAAAAAAAAAAAAAAATGTATTGATAAGTTTATGGATATTATTTTTCACAATTATTAATCTAAATTGTTTATTGTAATCGATATATAATAAGAATGATATAACAATGTTACACTGATGCCAACAATTACGTTATCAGTTTATGAAAAATATACAGTCCTTAACATCATTGAAAGATGATGTCAACAATGATGAAAAATTGTTATGACAAATATTGTATTCTGAACATTATTAAAAAAAAAAAAAAATACAATAGAATTTTAATTCTATTACATTCTATCCATAATAATTATTTTTTATTATCAAATTAAGATGTTAGTTAATTTTTTTTCGTATTAACTTAGCTTTATAATGATTATTCTTTCTCATTGTATCAAGAGATTAAATGATTTTTTTTATATCGTAAATAAATTATTTTACCAGTTCGAGGCTTGAGATTACTGAAACCGACGCAAAGAAAGGGAAGAGTTGCACCTACATCTGCATGTGCAGTTTAATTGCAGTGGGGAATGGTATTTAATTGTAAAGTTGATGAGGATTACTTATTACTTATTAGCCTCCTACAGTTCTGTCCGGAAGTACACTTTTTGTATTGCATTTTAATTAGAGCATCCACAATAGTGGGGCTAAAAATTTAGCAATTTAGCTCCACCAAAAATTACTTTATCTATTTTACCTATACACATGCTGCAGCAGTGGATCTATTTTAGCTTTCAACACAATAAAATAATATAAATATCACAATAAAATAATATATCTACCATAATAAAATAATACATCTCACTACAATAAAAACACCATAATAAAAAGGTAATGTGAACACAAAATAAAAAATTAATTTTTTTTTAACTCTCATGAATAGTGCACATTTATCTATAGATGTGCACTGTAGCAATGAGCTAAAAAAAATATAGATTTAGCTCCACTGCTGCATGCTTCTTTTTGGTGTTTTGGTGGAGCTAAAATAGCTATATAGCTATTTAGCTCCACTGCTGCAAGTGCTGTACCAATACTCTGCCTCATCACCTCTAGTTGGATGTGCATCGTATTTGTGACTGGGTGATGTTTTACGTGTATAAATGACGTGTATCGGTGACGAAAAGTCAGCAAATTTAGAGAGTATATAATAAAAAAAATGATTTTTTATTTTAATAAACATTTTATATTATTAGGAAACGTTAGAAACATTAAAAAAAAAAAAAAAATCAACAACTTTTGTCATAACTTATTACTTAACGAATTATGATAAAAGTTATAAATTTTATTTTTGTGTTCATAGTATTGTTCTATTACTAATTTACTATGTATTGATTTTATTCACATTAGTTGCATAGCAGATACAAGCAAAGGCCATTGAGCTGAGTCAAATGGCAGTCATTAATTAATTAGGTGCCTAGCTAGGTTACGTGGACAGTTGGAACATCCTTAATTGGCCATAAGGGACAGGCATAACTATACAATTAGTAAATACTAACTCTAAAATCTTTAAATACAACAAAATTTGAAGTTCGTTTGGTAATGTTGTTTTAGTAATGTTATTTGTATTTTTTAGAAATACGTGTAAGTTAAAAAATATTTAAAAATACGTATAATGTTATTTAACCACGAAAAAATATTGTTTAAAATACACTATCAAATAACCTTTTACTTTTCATAATTGCAACGGTGGGGACATTACAATGATGTTTTAAGGTATATTAATTTAATTAAGAAGTCTTTTCACTTAAAAAAAAAAAAATGAAGTTTACTAACTATTTTTCTACATTAAAAAGAAATGAACATTATTTTCATGGTGACTCATTAGTATATAAAACATGCTCAAGTTCAAGACCACCTTGTAGAAATTTGATTTTATGGGACTATAATAAGGATTTTGATGCCCATTATGAATGATTGCAGGTCACTGTTGCGGAGAATCCTTAACTGCCAAATCCTCCATTTCTATACATGCTACAGGGAAAGCAAACTAGAGTACAGATGCCTTAGCCAATATGAAACGTACTCACTACCTTAGAGACCAACTAGTGCGATTGGACAAAACACCTCCCATGATAAGTCGATAAAAAGGATTTTGGACTCCAAAGGTAAATAACTGATCTTTTTTTTTTTCCTTAAAAATGGGTGCTTAGGTATTTATAAACTTGGTCTGAGGGGAGCTTTCCGTAAAATAAAAAATAGGCCTAACATCTCATTGTACCCTAAATTGGTTGAAATAACACGAGAATGGGATGTTATCCCTTGTAAAAAATACGACTTATCTTAAATAATATTTAATATAATTGACAAGAGATGAATGCAATAAATATAAATGTAAGAAGAAGTGAACTAGTGATCATATATATATATATATAGAGAGAGAGAGAGAGAGGGAGAGCTGCTAGGGCACCCCCAAGCTTGCCTCTCACGAGATTCTGATAAGGTTGGCCATTAATATAGGTTGGATATTGTACACAATTTAGGGAAGGTAAATGGGTCTGGTTCGGAGGTCGAACACAATTTTTACTAACTTATTCAACGAAAGCTCGTTCGAACAATATGCTCAATCTATCTAAAAGAAGGCATTATTGATAAAGGCTATTGGTTTGTTCATGTTTGATGGTTTGACCCATGGGTCGAGTGACTTCAGGGAATCTCATTCAATTGGGACAAATCTTTTTTTTTTTTTTTTTCCTTTTTCAAAAAAGTTTTCAATTTCTTTTGGTTTTGAAAATACTTTTTTTATTTACATGTTTTCAATCAAACGAGCAATGTAGTAAAGGCATTTGGCAAAAATAATAACCAAACAAGAACTATAATCTAACCCATCTCAAGGTAACACTCGAATCGACATAATGCATTGAGCTTAAAAAAAGAACAAAGAGAAACCAAAAAAGAAAAAAAAAAATTCAGATCTCATAAATCGGGGTCGCAAGAATCAGAAAAATGCAGATCACATGATGTGGCAATAACTTGGACTCGGATCATACACTGCCACTTCATAGAATGTGGGATATGGTGGATATTGAGGGCACACGGGTAATTGAATACATCCAGTAGAACAAGTTGAAGATGTACTTGGCTTCTTTTCCTCTTCTGGTTTTGGTTTCACTGGTTCTGGCTCTTTCTCCTTTTCCTTCACTTCTTCAACACCCAATAAGGTGGCATAGCAAAGCTTCTTCCTTAACGAGCAGGTCAGGTTAGCCGAGTCAACACCTTCACCAATCACCACCAATTGATCTTTATCTCCTCCTTCAACAGCAACTGAGATCACACCTGTAAAATCAATGAACATGTAATTAACTACCATCTTGTTGACAATATATTGTTTCTGAAAAGCCATAAAGCTAGGAGTGATTTGGTGCTAACCATCTGCTATTGCTGCAATCTTCATGGCCTTGGCTTTGCATTTGTCACAGGCCATTTGCACCTTGATAACTATTTTTTGCTACACCATATAAGATAAAAAGCTCACAGTATTGTAATAAAATCTAAGTATATTCCAAAGCCTTTTTTTTTTTTCTACAGAATGAATATGGTGTAATTAGTATTGAAGTTTACCTTCATGTTTTAGAGCAGGCAACAATACAAGCTGCAGCCTCTGTCAGAAAACTATGATGTGCTTAATCTGTGTTAATGGGGAAAAAAGAATTGTAGGTCTTAAATAGCCTGTTGGTGAATATACTTGTTACTTAAGCTCAAAAAAAGAAAAAGAAAGGATAAATATTGTTGTGCACACACATACCTTTACACAACTGAAAAATTAATTGAAATTGTGAAGTGAAACCACGATCTTAACTAGTATAGAAAATAAAGAGTATAAATTGTTCAACTTTATAGATGCATTGTACATGCAGTAATTATTATAGCCATGGGGAATGGGCATTCATATAATCTAGTGGATTGTTTTTGTGATGACAAATGCTTGAGTCCTACAGATCGTGCCAGTTCTGCCCAACAGTTCACTTTAATTTCAGTCTTCTCTAATTTTTCATTAACCAATTTTTCCTATCTCCTAAATTAATTCTTTCACAAAAGGGTGTTACCTCAATAAATTTGATAATTGTGATGAGTAATGTACTATAATAGGTTTTCCTTATAACCAATAGTCTATTTGGTATCCCTGTATGCCCTGTATATTAATGTAATTCCATGTGCATGCTGCATTACATATTACTTGTATCTGCCTTATGTACCTTGAAATATTCACTTTAACTAGCCTTCTTTTTTGTTCGCAACATTTATGTTTTAATGCCTTCGTTGTGGTAGACCATTACATTTCTCTGTACACTGTAACATGCACTTAATACATATGTTAGATAGAGGTTTCGTCCAATAATGCAATGCACTAAGTGGGACACGTCCAATAATGCAATGGGTTAGATGGGACACGTCTAATAATGCAATGCCTGCATGCAATAGATGGGAGTATGGGACACAGGATTGAAACTAATCATATATGAACATGTATTTTGGGTATGTTGCTTTGAGTGTATTAGGTGCAAGCCAAATCATTTAACGTATTAATCAGTCCAATCATGAACCATCGAAATTCAAGAGAGTGCTGCTCTCTCAAAAAAAAAAAAAAAAACATACAAGAGAGTGATGTGTTATGACTAATACAAAGTTTCGTGCATTAACATTATAAACTAATATGTCAACTTTTAAACACAACATAAATAATTAGTTTAAAATTTTGTTTATCATTGTTAATGTCATATACTAATTATATTTATTGCCGTGTCAGATAATTTGTAAGTCCTTTTACTAATAAAATTTGTAATAACTTCAGTATTTTCTAGAATATAGGGCTATGTAGAAGGTCCAAAATTTTGAATTTTTTAAATATATATAATTAATTTAATGTTTTCAAAATTTAATCTACAAAAATAAGAGTTGCCCTCCTCCCCTAAAATATTTGAATTAGTCCAATGATTCTCTTAAAAAATATAAATGTTCTAATAGTTATAGAGATATAACTTTATTTTTTGCAATTCTATTTTTTATTGTAAAATGCGCTCTTATATCTATTAAATATTTGGTAAAGTTTGGTAACAAATATGTTTAATTTATCTTTTTCAACTCATTATATGGCGATTAACAAATCATTGACTTATTAAAAAAAATTTATCACTAAAACTACACATGAAATGTGTTTTTAGTTGTCACATAATGAGTTAGAGTAAGATAGTTTCAAATATGTTTGGAACCTAATATATTACTCTAAGTTTTGGATTACTCATATTTTTGAAAATTTCATTAGTTCAATTGAAATATTTTTTACTTACTTTAGTATAAAATTTGATATAGTGTATTTAAAATGAATCTTTTTCAGAATTTCACTATAAAAAATTGAAAATGGAAAAATAAATTTTATTTTATGAAAAATCGCCATCAAACATAATTTTGATTGAAAATATTAAGGTCTTTTTTTGTTGAGTGTGTGTATATATATAACTTATCAAATAAAAGAGTGTGTATATATAAATAAATAAAAAGTGTTTGTATAAATTTATATATGTGTGCGGAGGTTGTCTTGATAAATATATGAATATCGCAACTTGAGCCTCAAACAAAAATTCTTGGCTCTGCCCCTACTAAAATTTATATCATGAACTTGTTCATTTAGCAAAAATTTAACAGAACTACAAAAGTTCATGAATGGTGTTAAGACTCAATTTAAAGGTTTAATTGGAATCTCTCTCTCTCTCTCTCTCTCTCTATATATATATATATATATATATATATTCACAGCTTGCAAAATTTGACAGTACTAATTCTTCTTAGAAGAAAAGTCGTTGCCTCTTGTCATGACTTGGAAAATCTCATTCTGCTAATGGCAGCCCAACCGCAATCTCCAACGCAAACTTCTCTCTTTCAACACGAAAAGCAAAAATAAAAAGGCCAAAAAATAATAATAATTGTATGGTCAAACTATGCCGTATGCACAAATTAATTTAAAAATTTTCGTTAATGACAGGTAAATTAAATAAAAAAATTAATTAAAATACAAATAATATATTCTATATATATATATATAATATATATATATATATATATATATATATATATCATTTTGTAACGTTTATTTATAAAATAAACAGTAAAAAGGGCTGTTTCGGGCCTTTCGGCTCCATTTTGATGGACAATTGGGCATATTGTATAGAGAGGCTCACGGATTTATTGGATCACACCAACACCTACTTTGGGCAATTTGGTGTGAGATATATTGGTGTTATTGTTAGCTTTAATAACCCATCTAATGATTTAGGCTATTAATAATTTAAAATATATATTTTTATTTTTTAGAAAAAAACAGAAATATTTGTATTTTAAATATTTTAGTTTCATTTATTTTGATAATTTAAGACAGATTTGATAAAGCTGTAATATTATATCAAATTATGAAAATTACAATCATTTATTGAACAATGAATTTTAATAGTAGATTGAAAAGACAATTCAATTTCTTTTTCAAAAAATGAAATTAGGAGAGAAAAAAATTCTAAGACTGGGGTTGGGTTAGTTATTAAAACTATCTTGGGTTAGGTCACAGGTTTCTCAACTCGAGTAGATTGTATTGGGTTGAAAAATACACCAAATCTTAACCCATACACACCCCCTAATTGCTTATAAAGTAAATGAATAAATGCATGGTGTTATTCCTGTGACACCAGAGCTGCCATACAATCTTGAAAAAGAGATCTAAATTCATACGATGCTAGTAAGCTACATGATCCCATTCTAGCATGTCACAGAACTCCATGGCCATTGACTACAACTCACCAATGTGCAACCTACATGTTGTCCAGACCTCCAACGTCTATTACATCATGAACACAGTGTGTCAATGTGTGCAACTATCTCGACTTCTTCACAATTGAGATCGATCACACAGAGCTTGAGCTAATCTTCTTGGCAAATAGATTGCTCTTAGTGTGCAAAGTATTATAGAGAAAGCACAAAAGAAATTTGATTTTATTAGGCACATTTGCAGACCAAACACAACCCCATATATTTATTAGAGCCGACTTGAATTTGAGCTCTCACCTATATGGTTTCTCTTCTCCATATTTGTCCATAAACATAAAGTATGCACCTCTTACAATGAAGCAACCATTGGAATTAAAGCGCTGGTCTAAATCCGTTAGTCAATTAGCCTTCAACAACATGCATTGTGTACATTTGGAATAACTTATTTCTTATGCATTGTGAAAATGAGTTATTAGAAAAAAGTTGCACTAGGACAAAAGTGACGTTTTAAAAAATCAAAGTGCAGTTTCTGGGATGCCAAATGAGAAATTGGTTAGCTTTTAACTGTGGCAGCCTCACGATGGGGAAGGAAGATCTCATCCACCAACTCCATTTTTCAAAATTTGTTGCCCCAAATAAGTAGATTAATTGATTTCACCAAAACCTTCTCATTATAGCAATTAGTTCAGAACAAAGGATGTCAAGGAGCGTAAAGCAAATTATGAGAGGCATACATAGGTACAAATTAGGCCACCACTTTAATCAAAATTGTACATTCCATAAAATCTTTTCCTTCCATCATCTTTTTTTTTTTTTTAAAGAAATTTTTCCTTCCATTGTTGTAGTTTCTTTCTCACCCTTTGTTTGATTTGGCCAAAAGATTGCATTTTTTATCATCGCACAAACAAGAAAACACCTAGATATTTCTCATCTTTGTTGATTATTGTGACACCAAGAGTATTTTTTTTATAAACAATTTCTTACATAGAACTCCTAGGCATTTAAGCACAGCTTTGGTAACAATGTTGATATTGATGATGTCCCAATTCTACCACATTTAGTGGTAAGCCTCCTAGATATTAGAGCCAACAATTTACCAGATTGGGGTTCAGACTATCTAGGTGACAATGTCAAAATTCAGAACATGATATTAGGAAACCAACATTTTACGATCCAGAATCGATCTTATTTTATTTAGTTTCCTTATTCACCTTATATGTTGAATTAGATTTCCTAGTTCATAATCATCAACAGATGCACTTAATTATTCACTAAGGAATGATGAGATGCTGATAATGGTTAGGACTCCCAATATATATATATATATATATAGATGGTAAAAGAGTGATGCAAACCATAGATAAAACAATTCAAAGAGGTTCAAGTAATTTTACAAAATAAACAATTAAAGGATGATTGCAAATCAAATGAGGAAAATAACACCAACAAACCCATGATTATGGTAAAACAACCACATATTTGGACTGAAATAATGAGCTCCACACTAGAGGAGACAACTACCAACATGTAAAAGCAAAACCTTGAGATTTGCTACTTGATTCTCTTGAAAAAAAATAAGCCAAACGTGCCCAGCTACAGCAGTTATATTCACTTTCCATCCGTGTCTGCAGAAAAAGCCCAGCAATTCTAGCACAAAGGTTCACATATAAAATAATCTAATAGGAATATTGAGGACTCAATCTATTAAAGTGTCACATTATGGGGAAAAGTCTACTTACTGATTTGAGTTAGCGTTGCTGAATTGAACTTGATTGTTTACCTACCACAAATGAACAAACTTTGATTAGTAAAGAAGTTAACACTAAAAAAAGGTAAAAATCTCAAATTAAATGCTTCAATATTTTATATTTAATCACTCCATCTAAACGGATCTTCGCCTAACACACACTAAATAGGGGTAAAGTGCAACATTGTAAAATCCTTAGACCAATGTTTTGCCAATGTTCACTTCTCTCTGTTACTTGTTTTGCTTTGTTCTGATACAAGTATTGTACATTACTATGTTCAGCACACACACAATTTCGTAAAGTAGTTTTTGCCTCTACATGTTACATAAAGTGCAATTTTAGCTTAATATGAAAAATAACAAAATCCAAATAAGCATACCAAGAAAGCGGTAGGTGGTGAATCACATATTTCATCAAATGCAAAATAAAATGGACAACCGTTGCTTTTTACCACACAATTTTACAACCCAACTCCCACGACATATTATTCACTAGGAAAGAAGAAAAAAAAAAAAAAAAAGCAGTAAAATCAAAGCTAAAAATTGCACTAACCTTTCTCAACTAAGCATTGATATTGCTGCTATCATTCTCGTTATAATCATCATTTTGATTTATTGTTTTCCCTTATGACCCTATCAAATGTTTGGAACGAAGAATGCGGGCCTCAAGGTCGTAAAATCCTGTGCGAACCTTGTGTAAGAGATAAACAATGGGTACGTGCTCAATAATCCAGTAATGTGATCCTAGCCCAGGATCCAAACTTTCTTCAAATTCCTTGTGCATATCAATAAATCTCAGTTCTTTGAGGTTTCTTAGATGTAGGATTCCACACGGCACCTCTTTTAGTTGCGGACTACGCCCAATCACAAATTTTTCAAGAAGAGGCAATGCTCCCTGATCTATCATCAACGAACGCAATGCATTCAAGAATTGGAGATTTAGAATTTTGAGTTTTGGAAACCCTCCCATCTTAATATGCAATTGCTCTCCATTGTATGCTTGTCTTGAGATTTCAAGTTCCAACAAATTAGGCAGATTTTGAAGGGCTTTCATTGGGTCCTCATTCAACTTTGACCAATAAATCCCTAATTTGCCTAGATGTTGAAGTTTAGGAATCCAATCTGGGAACTTCTCTAAATGCCCCTTTATGTAGAGGCGCTGAAGACATTGAAGTGGAGTTGAAATGGACTGTAAATCAATGATCTCATCTTCACTTATTGAAGCTATATCAAGAGATTGCAAGTGGTTCATTGTTGCAATAGAGGCACATAAAGCCCTCATGGTTTCCTTTGATAGGTTTTTCACTCCAAGCTTCCTCAATTGTCTCAACTTTCCCATATCTTTAACTAGATCTACCCCTCCATGATTCAAATCCACAAAATACAACTTTTGCAACTCCTCTAGACATCCAACCCCTTTTTGTATCTTTACCCCTTTTTGAGAAGCCAAACTGAAATCTAGTCCATAATCGTGATAGTAGGCTAAAAGATGTCGCAACTTACGAAGCCTATTAATCTCTATTGGTAATTCAGACACTAGGGTTTGCTTTAGATCTAGAGTCTCCAAATTTTGCAACTTTCCTATGGATTTTGGAAGCTTTTTTACTTTGGTATTTCTTAAACTTAAATACCTTAAGTGAAATAAACTTCCAACATCTTTAGGAATGTGATCCAATGGAGCCTCTTCAAAATCCATTACTTTCAAAAACTTGAAATTTGAAATAAAGGGACTCATAAATGACTTCGGCAATTCATCAAGATTGAACAATAAAAGTGAATGAATTTTTTTGTCCTTAAATCCTTTGAGAACATTATATGAAACTTTGTTTACTGACATGCGTTGAACTAGTCCTTCAAAACTTGACTCTTGTTTCAATAGTACATGACAAAAACTCAAATCCTTCATCTTTTGGAGGACAATCTCATGCAAAAGATCATGGAGTCGACATCGTCTAACTTTTCCATCCAATTTGACCTCGGATACTTGAACCAAACTTCTATGGATTAATTCTATCAAGAATTCTTGTGCAACCTCTTCTAATGTTTTACCTTCAATTTCTTTCACAAAGCCTTCAGCTATCCATTGTCGAAACAATCTTATACAATTAATTGAGTAATCCTCTGGATACATACCAAGGTATAAGAAACAAGATTTTAGGTTATAAGGCAGGTCTTCAAAACTTAGGGATAGAATTTTGTTGACACTTGAAAGATGTGGATTTCTTCCAAACTCAAAGCCAAGGCTATCGTGCAAGTTTTTCCATTCAAACATATTTTTTTCTTTTGTTGACAAAAGACCACCTATAGCAACAATTGCAAGTGGTAATCCTCCACACTTCTCAACAATGTCATGAGACAATTTCTCTAAATTTGCGGGACAATGACCTTCAAAATCAAATTGGAAAGCCCTTTTGCAAAAGAGGTCCCAAGCCTTGTCCCGAGTTAGTGGTTGCAACTTGTAAACATGAACATGTGAAGATTTTTTACAATAATTAGCAACCTCACTATTACGTGTTGTGATAATAATTCTACCACCTATCTGATTATCAGGTAAAGAATGTTTTATGCTATCCCAAAATTCAATTTTCCATACATCATCGAATACAACCACATACCTTTTTTGCGGTAAGTAATCCCTCAATTTATTGACCAACAATTGTTCATCCATTGCATCAATTCCCGACGAAGGGAGCTCCTTTCTGCCCTCGCAAAACTGCTTTATTATGCTCCTCAACAAATCTTCTATTTTGTAAGACTGAGAAACTGAGATCCAAGCATGGCAGTCAAAGTGCCCTTTTACCATTTGGTTGTCATAGACTTTCTTGGTAAGAGTGGTTTTACCTAGTCCACCCATTCCTACCACTGAAACCACAGTACGATGAGGAGATCCTCCTACCAACCAGCTAATCAATTCATCTATAGAAGATTCAATTCCTACAACATCTGCATTGTCAAGATAAAGGGTATCCTTTCGAGGGTCATTATTCCAACTTATACCTCGGGCAACACAACACGATCCTTGAGCAGTGGATTGGAAGCCATATCTTTTACTTCTCTCATTGATTTTCTGAATTGATGCCTTGATCTCTTGAATCTTAGCTGCGATCTTGTGGCGAGGTATTATTGTTTTGAGTAAGTGAGTGGTTTTCTGGAGGGTACCACGGAAGCCACTTGGATGAGGATCATGTAGTGCCACCTGAAGCAAGTATTGATCGATTGCAACGTCTATGTGGAAAGCTACTTCTCTTACTTGTTTCACCCATGTTTTGACGCCCTCGTCAATGTCTTGCTCAGCTGCGGCCTTTGCATCTGCATCCTTGAGGAAGGACTGAATGCTCTCTAGTTCATCTTTGATGTCAACAACTTCTCCATGTATGCCTCCTAACAGTTTTGCTTCTTGGCTCAGCAAGTGAAGCAGCCTGTCGATAAGAGGGGATACTGCCGTCTCTGCCATGTTGCCTCTCTTGTTATTCAATGAAAACGCAAATCATATCTTTGTTTTCTTTTTTTCATGAATAAACGTAAATTGTTTCATCTGAATCTAATTCTTCTCTATGGTCAAATATTGCCTGAGATTGGAATCTTTCTTTGTTTTCAACCACACCTCAGATGTAAATTTCTCTATACATGGAACTTTATTAGCTTTTCTTTCATCGTAATTTTGGTATAGGATGTCCTCAAAGAAAAGAATCAACCGTTACTTCTCTCTTCCGAAAGAAGAAGTAGAGCCCATCTTTTTTCATTAAAAAAATTTAATTAATTAAATAAAAATGAAAAAGGGAAGAATAGCTGAATATAGAGGAGCCTGTCCTGTCTTTCTTTCATATAAACTCACCGCATAAAAAGTTAAAGTTTGGATTTCGTATAAGATGAGAATAAAGTTTTCTATTTTTCATAGAACAAACAACGTAACTCGTTCCTTAGGTGCGACCATAAGAGCATTCTTACCAGGCGTGAGCCATAACTACTGTGGACCAAGTGACCACAGACCTCTCTCCATTCGTTCATCAAAAAAAAAAAAAAGAACAAAGAATGTAAAATTGAATTTTCTATATATAATTCTTGTAAAATCAAGTTTGTAACAGCAAGATATACACTGAAAGTCAATAAAATTAATAAAATACGAGATTATGATTAAAAATTATCCGAACTTAAGTGACGTGTGTGTATATATATATATATTTATTGTATATGCTTAAGACAAATATAAATCGTTCTAATATCGTCACCGTGACCACTTTTGGACTCGTTACTAGGCAAATTAGTACTCTGATTCAGGCGGGGATAATAGAATGACTTTGACAAAGAATATGTTAAGAGCCAATTAAAGTCATGCGCATGTTTTTTGGACTGACAAAGAATTGATACCAAGCCACGGTTCTACGAAATGGTGTGGCACTGTGAAAAAAAAGATACCATATCACAAAGGAAGAATGTATTTAACTCAATATGCACGCAAGAAGCCACAAATATTACAACTGCCATCTTATGGAATTAAATCACCTCTCTCCAAATTATGGAATTAAAGAAAAAAAAAACTCTCCCACATTGCTTAAGAGAGTGTGTTGTATACAGTATAATTTGACTCATACTCCTTTAAAAGCTATCATGACTTTTGAGTGGAGTTTATAGTATACATTTATATTAGAATCTTTTTTTATCTCTCTTGTATGTGTGTGTGTTTGTTTCTCAAAAAAAAAAAAAAAATGAAAACTTAACTTTATGGTCTCTGATTGAGTTTTTAAGTTTGATCTTAGGTGCCAGTTAAAAATAACTTTTTATTAAAGGATAGTATCTAACTATTTAATAACTCTGTGGGCTTCAGTTAATTCAACAGTTGAACTTTCAAATGTTATAGGTTGAAACTCTCTAAAAAAAATCTAATAACTCAAATTTTATGCTAAGAGTGTAAAATAATGATGTTTACACTTTGGATGCATGAGTTTTAAAAAGGAAACTCGAAAAGTTGTATTTGTCTAGGACTCTAATGGGAAGCATAAAGTGAACACGAAAAGTGGAACAAGAAATTTATATTCATGATACCCTCTAGTTGTTCAAGAAGGTATTTGGTATCAAATAATACAATATCAGAGGCATTAAAATCTAATAAGTGTAAAATATGTTAGTAAAAAATAACTACCCTACTAATAAATGAAAGACATATAACCCATATGTTAGTGGGTAAATATTTTTATACACATGACTCTCATTTATTAGATTTTGATATGGATGACGTAGTATCATTTAATAAAAAATATTTTTTCCTTGTTGTTCACTTCTCTTGGATTCATTGCTTACGTAACCCCTGCATATGTCCTAACTCATATGAGGATTTTGGTTATAACACCTTATTGATTTTTATATTTAAGATTTTTTTTTTTTACATTAGACCTTATGCTTTCAAAACTTTCAATTTAGTCCTTGGATTTTATTTAAAAATTTTCTTTTTAGTCCTTACCATCATCTCATTAAAAGAACTTGTTGATATTGCTAATAGAATGCTCACTAGACAGTTGACACACACACACACATAACTAATGAAATAAAATTAAAAGTATTTAATTCAAATTTAAAAAAATCATATCAACATTTGAATAAATAAAAAATCCTCATAAAAAATTTCATAATTTTAGAGTAGAAGAAAAAAAATGAAACTAAAAAATAAAAACTAAATCTATGTATTTTTTTCTTTTGTTTTCTTGGCCACGGAGGCGCACAACAATTGTTTTTTGGATTCTATATAATATACACAAATCAATGTTATTTACACCACGGAGAAATTCACCTAGGCCTAGACCAAGCAAACAATTCACCAATATCGGGTCTGGGAAGCCTTTATTATTTTGGTAACTGGTCAATATCGGTGTACCGTTTCAGATTTACCGCTATTTTATATATATTATAGGCGAAAAACCCATTTTAGTCCTTACATTTTCACGCGATTCTCTCTTTGATCTATAACGTTTTTTTCCACCGATTTTAGTCCTTATTCTGAAAAACGCCTCTCGTTTTCGTCCCTGACGTTACATCAAAGACAGAAATTGCACAGCTAGCAAACGGCATACACTGTTCACTTGATGTGGCCATTAAAATAATAATAATAAATGCCACATCAGCATTTAAATTAAAAAAAATTAATTTATTAATTTTAACTAAATAAAAAAAATTTAAAAACATAATTAAAAGCTAAAAATCAAACCCAGACCCAAAAATTAAAATAAATAAAAAAACCAAACCCGGAGATCAAGAACAATAAGAACACAGTTCATGATCTAAGAACAAAGAAAGAAAAAAACACCCACATACACACTTTCTTTCCTTCACTTAAACTCACTCAAAAAAACAACACCCAGATCTCTAAAGTAGTGTTGACAACGAACCTGACCCACAATGAAAATCCATGGCAACAACAACAAATCCACAGTGAAGACACACCCGCCGCCGATCTAAAATAACCACAACACCCAAACTCCTTCGTTCTTCAACATACAGCCACAACCACAATAGCCAATCTACCACCACCATCAATCACCCACCCCACCACCACGGCAACCCTCCACCACCGCAATGAACCTGACCCACAACGAAAATCCATGGCAACAACAGAAAACCCATAGTGAAGACACACCCGTCGCCGATCTAAAAACGGTAGCTAAATTCTAAACACAGATTCAAACACACAAATCTAACACACACACACACACAAATCCAAAAATCTCCATAAATTCAAACCAAAACAATCAAACACAGATCTAAAACACACGCACAAAAATCCAAAAATCTCCATAAATTCTAAAAATTCAAACCAAAACAAATTGTTTCAACTTTTGAAGAAGATTAGAGAGAGTAAGATCGGGAGGGAAATTTCACCGTTTTTGCCAAGTTCTGCGAGGACTTGAGTGGCGCGTTTGGCGGCAGAGCGATTAGGCTCTCTCCAAGAGAAAGAGGAGTTGAGGACAGTGACCTGAGTAGCGACCTCGCAGAGTAGAGCTTGCCTGGCGTTGCTGGAGGGAGGGCTGGAGATCTCTCCTCCTCCGCCGTCGCCGACGCCGCCGCCTTGCTCATCTTCTTCCTCTTCTTCGATGATTTCATCTTCTACTTCCAGTTCACGCTTTTGCCCCTTCCTCTCGGGGAAGTTGTGATCTTGATGATGATGATGATCTCTTAGATGATGACGATGATTATTCTCCTCCATGCACTCTTTAACACACAGATTCAAACACACAACATGGTTGAATTTGATGATGAAGAAGTGTGTTAGTTAAATTTTAATTCTGTTTTTAAATTTTTTTATTTAGTTAAAACTAATAAATTAATTTTTTTAATTTAAATGCTGACGTGGTATTTTTTATTATTATTTAAATGGCCACGTAAGGTGAACAGTGTATGCCGTTTTCCAGCTGTGCAATTTTCGTCTCTGATGTAATGTCAGGAACGAAAACAAGAGGCATTCTTCAAGATAGGGACTAAAATCGGTGGAAAAAAAAGTTTGCGACCAAAGTGAGAATCGCGTGAAAATGTAGGGACTAAAATGAGTTTTTCGCCTATATTATATATATACAAACAAAAAAAATCTGTAGAACCATGTTTATAAGCATATAATACTTCACTAATATTATAATAAATATAAAAATTTATCATAAAATATTACCTCAATTCAGAACAAATTATTCATAGTTTTAGACTTTAGCATTAATTAAAAAAAAGAAAAAACACAATATAAAAAATAGAAAGCTTAATTGTTCATGGCATACTAAGAAAACAAATAATACTAATAAATTAATGTAAATAAGTTACCATTATGCCCTTATAAAAATTCAAAAATTACAAAACTAAAATAAAAAATAAAAAAACTTTTTTTTGTACTGGCTGGTATTGCCCGAAATTGGCCGGTATGACCGATATTTAAACCGGTATAAAACGTTATCGTTTCGATATCGGTATATGTACCGGTACAATATGAACTTCACTTTAGGCACTCCATTTTACGCTTTTGTTCCCAATATGTGCTCCACTTTATGGCATAACCCAAAAAGAGTTGTCTTAGTATTTCTCCTTTGGCCAGTGACTAGTACGTCTTATTCAAACAATTTAGTGGTCGCCTTCGACTTATATAAAAATGGCCATAGGTTCCTTAAGGTGAGTGCAAGAAAGATAGATTAGATAGATTTTGGAAGGCTTAGAATGGATCATCACTCAACCCAGTCCAATAAATATATTAGTTTTTTTTTTTTTTTTTTTGATAGGAAAATATATAAGTTGATTAGGTGTGAATGACTTGAAGGCATTTAGGTGTAGATGATATATGCTGTAAATCATTGATATCATCTTGGTTGATCAACTTAGTTTATTCAAAGAAATATAAATAAATAAATAAAAGTATTCACAATCTGTTGTCCACTTGGAAAAATTTTGCATAACTTTCTGCTTTCTACGTAAATTCCAGATACCTTAAATGTGTCATATTGTTGAAGTGAGCATAGAAATACCTTGCTGATAATTAAACATTTAATTAATGAATGTTTTTATAATTTTTTTTCCCATCTGTTTATATAAACACTTCCAAAAAATAAAATCTTAGCAATATCTTTAAATCCTAGAGCATTCTCTATCACTGGTACCAAAGTTTAGCATAGAGGTCCTAAAATTGGTCTAACCTAAAGCACCTGATCATAGGGAATCAGTCCCAAATTCTAGAATTCCCAATAATAATAATCAATTACGAGGTGATTGCAATCGTACTGAGGAAAATAGAAACAACAACGAAAGCAAACTACCGGACACAATTACATACATGTTACAAGAAAAACCACATATTCTCTAGATAGTCTGAAGAAAATAAATCCAACTTGTCCTTGCAGCTACAATTACATCTTCACCCTCCATCCAAGTTTGTACTCTGTAGACAAAGCCCAACAATTCCATAACTAAGTTGCATATAAAAATGATATAATAGGAATATTGAGAGATTCAAACGATTAAAGTGTCATATTAGGGGAAAGAGCATACTTACGGATTTGGACTAGCATCACTGAGTAGAACTTGATTGTTTACCTACCACAAATAGACAAACTTTGATTAGCAATGCAGAAGTTTACACTACCAAACAAGAAGTATGATCATTGAAAAATCTCTAGATTGAAATCTCAAACTAAATGCTTCAACAAAACTTTTTTTTTTCCTTTCCCTTTTAGCATTCTATGATTCTATCTAAGAAAATCCTCCTAACTCCCTTTTTTTTTTTTTTTGACAGACTTTACTTCTTTAATACTTGTTTTTTTTTGGTACAGATATTGTATGGTACTATTTCCAGCACCTTTCCAATGCTTGTCAGTTGTCAAAAACATAAGTGCAATTTCAGCATAAGATGATAATAAAGGGCAACCATTTCATTTTATGCTAGGACTCAACATCGCAACTCTTGTAGCGTTGTTCACCAGGAAGAGAAACAATACATACGCAACCAATAAATAAATTAAAAATTCAACCCACTCTAAAGCTAAATTTTAGCAAAATTTCACTAACCTTTCTCAATGGAAGTATCCATATTGCTGCTATCGTTGGTGTTGTGATCATCATTTTGGATGATTATTTGTGCCCTTGACCTCTCCAAATGCTTGGAACGGAGGCGGCGTGAGTCATAGCTGCCATGTTGTGTGCCAACCCTGTAAGATAGATAAATGGCTGGTATGTGTTCAACAATCCAGTAACAGGGTCCCACCTCATAATTTAAACTATCTTCGAATTCTTTGGACATATCATAAAATCGCAACCTTTTGAGGTTTCTTAGATGGTGAATTCCAAAGGGCACCTCCTTTAATTTTGGACTAGGCCCAAACTCAAGGTTTTCAAGAAGGTGAAATGCTCCTTCATCTATAATCAATGATTTCAATTCATCCAAGTACCTAAGCGTTAGTTTCCGAAGTTTTGGAAACCCTCCAGTCCTAAACTGCAATTGCTCTCCACTATATGCCTGCTGTGAGATGTCAAGCTCCAATAAGTTAGGTAGATTTTGAAGGGCTTTCAATGGGTCTTCATTCAACCTTGACCAAAAAATCCTTAATCTGACAAGATTTTGAAGTCTTGGAATCCAACCCGATAACTTCTCTAAACACGCCTTTAAGTAGATGCGCTGAAGACATTGAGGTGGAGATGAAACAGTTTGTAAATCAATTATTTCATCTTCACTTATTGAGGTTATATCTAGAGATTGAAGGTGGCTCATCCTTTCAATAGAGATACACAAACTACTCATAGTTTCCTTTGAGAGGTTTTTCACTCCTAGCTTCCTCAATTGGCTCAATTGTCCCAACTCTTTAACGAAATCAACCCCTCCATGATTCAGCTCAACATGATACAACTTTTGCAAGTCCATTAAAGACCCAATCCCTTTTGGTATTTTTACCCCTTTTTCTTGAGCCAAACTAAATGTTATTTGATAGTTGCGATGGTAGGCTATAAAATGTCGCAACTTATGAAGCTTGTTGATCTCTACTGGTATATCACACACTAGGGATTGCTTTAGATCTAAAGTCTCCAAATTTTGCAACTTTCCTATGGATTTTGGAAGCATTTTTACTTCGGTATTTCTAAAACTTAAATACCTTAAGTGAAATAAACCTCCCACATCTTCAGGAATGAAATCCAATGGAGCATCTTCAAAATCCATTATTTTCAAAAGCTTGAAATCAACAAAGAAAGTACTCATAAAGGACTTCGGCAATTCATCAAGATTGAACAATAAAAGAGAATGAATGTGTGCCTCCTCAAATCCCTTCAATACACTATATGAAACTCCATCTACTGACATACGTCGAGTTAGTCCTTCAAAGTTTGACTCTTGTTTTGACAAAACATGACAAAAACTCAAATCTTTAATCTTTTGAAGGACAATCTCACGAAAAAGATCATGAAGTCGGCATTGTCTAACTTTTCCATCAAAATTGACCTTTGATACTTGAACCAAGCTTCTGTGGATTAATTCAGTCAAGTATTCTTGTGCAATCTCCTCAAATGTTTTACCCTCCTTTGCTTTCACAAAACCTTCAGCTATCCATTGTCGAATCAATCTTACGCAGCTAATAGAATAGTCCTCTGGATACATACCAAGGTATAAGAAGCAAGATTTGAGGTTGTAAGGCAAGTCTTCAAAACTTAGGGATAGAATTTTACTAACACCTACAAGATGAGGATTTATTCCTAACTCAAAGCCAAGGCTATCATGCAATTTTTCCCATTCAAAGAGAGTTTTGTCCTTGGTTGACAAAAGACCACCTATAGCAACAATGGCAAGCGGTAATCCTTCACACTTCTCAAGAATGTCATGAGATGATTTCTCCAACATTGGGGGACAGTGTCCTCCAAGTTCAAATTGGAACGCTCTTTTGCAAAAGAGCTCCCATGCCTTATTAGGTAGTAGTGGTTGCAAGTTGTGAACTTTAACATGTGAAGATTTTTTGCAAAAATTAGCAACATCCAATTTCCATGTTGTGATCAATATCCTTGGACCTTTTGAATTATTAGGTAAAACATGTTCTATCTCCCCCCAAAAATCAATTTCCCATACATCATCAAATACAACTACATACCTTTTTTCTTGTAAATATTCTCTTGCTTTGCTAATTAGTGACGTCTTGTCTGCCGAGTCAATTCCCTCTGGAGGAAACTCCTTTCTTGCCTCGCAAAATTGTTTTACCATGCTCCTTACTAGATCCATCATCTTGTATGACTGAGACACTGAGATCCAAGCATGACAATCAAAATTTTCTCTAATCATATGGTGATCATAAACTTTCTTGGCAAGAGTAGTCTTGCCCAGTCCCCCCATTCCCACCACTGAAACTACAGTACGGTAAGAGTGTCCTTTTATGAACCAACCGATTAATTCATCTTTAGGAGATTCAATGCCCACAACGTCAACATCTTGAAGAAAAAGAGAAGCCATTCGAGGGTCTTGCCACCCAACATTCCGAGCACCACTGCTTGATCCTTGACCAGTGGATTGGAAGCCATATCTTTCACTTCTTGCCTTGATTTTCTGCACTGATGCTTTGATCTCTTGAATCTCTCTTGCTATCTTATGGCGGGGTATTAATGTTTTGAGTGAATGAGTTGTTTTATGGACAAAACCAGTAAAACCACGCCGAAGAGGACCATGTTTTGCCACCTGAAGCAAGTATTGGTCGATGGCGACGTCTATGCGGAAAGCGACTTCTGTTAGTTGTTTCACCCATGTTTTGACACCCTCACTCATGTCTTCTTCTGCTGCCGCCCTTGCATCTGCATCCTTGAGGAAGGACTGAATGCTCTCCAGTTCATATTTGATGTCGGCAACTTCTCCATGGACGCCACCTAGAAGTATGGCTTCTTCGTTCACCAAGGGTTTTAGCTTGTTGATAATGGAGAATACTATAGTTTCCGCCATATTGTTTCTCCTTACTCCTTGCAACCTTATATCATTGCTTCCGAACTTTGGTATTGGGCTAGTGTATTTTGTAGATCTTTGAAATTTGAAGTTCACTAACTACATCTCAGTGTGAGCCAGCACCTTGAGATCTGCAACGATCAACTCGTCCTGCTCGATCAATTTCCAAATTCAACATGCTGCTGGTATGGACTATGGAGCCCGGCAAAGCTAGCTGTCGATTTGGGCTTGCGGACAAATTTTCAACGATCAACTTGTTCTTGCTTGCGGATTTGAAGCAACCTCTTCTGTTTCTAAATTGGACAAAACTCCTCCTAAATTAATGGGTGGCGTGTGCAAGAGAAAAAATAACAAAAAAAATAAAAGGGAAAAATTTTCCTTTCACACACAAAAATCAACCTACAATCCACTAACCATTCTTCATTTTATTAAAATAAGAATTTTTCCATTCACACACAAAAATCAACCTACAATCCACTAACCATTTTTCATTTTATTAAAAATGCTATAGTGAGACTTTACCCAAGAAAAGAAAAAGGATCATTGTAGGTCTTTTATTTATGCTAATACTGTAAATTAATGCCACGAACTTAAATAATAATAAAAATAAAATAAAATAAACACAAAAACTATCTTTTTAAACCCTATAAGTTAGGGTTGTAACAAATTGAATTTTATATTTTCAAAATTAATACATTGAACATATCCTAATAAAAAAAAATTAAACAAAAAATAAGATATTTTTTTTAGAATAATATATTAATTAGACCCCCAATTTTCAAAATTAACAAATTTAATCTAACTTTCAAAAAGCTACGTTGAACCACATACCATTTAAGTATGTTAATCATGTACATGTGGGCCAGCGAGGCAATGTTTAATAAACCATGCTCTTTTCTTGTGGGTCTCCTCCTCCTACCCACTGAATTTAACGTGGGCGACCAGGGAAAGATAAAAAAATTTACCATATATAACTACTCCATTTGTCTTTTTCATCTAGTGTGGTTATTTTATGAAATATTATGGAGTAGTATGAGGAACAAGTCTTGAACATTGCAAATGTGATGTGTAGGAATCTTGCTAGAGATTACAATTACAGGATAAAAGTCAATCTTGCCGTGTGTGAGAATTTGTGAAAGAGAACTCTGATTGCATTAATTAGAAAATGATTGTACAAGAGCTATTTTATACAAAAGCTGAAGCAAAAACAAACGCCTAACAAAATCCAGATTACACGTGTACATGTACAAATAACTACTAAACTACAGAAATGAACTAATCCTAAACTATAAGTCGCACAAGCTGCTGTTCTGGACTGAAGGACTGTCGTATTGCTATAACTTATGCAGTCTTCCACTCCTCTGTTTTGGACCCCTGCCACTCTGCCTGAAAGTTTGTCTCTCTATATCTCAGTGCTTGTTCATCTTAGCTTGCAACCTTAGACTTGCCCTTCTGATACCCTGTGGGAGTTGTCTAATATAATTTCAAATCAAAGAGGTAACAATTGGTCTTGGACTTTGTCTTCGGGCATTACTTAGAACATATAATACCTTCTCGCAAGTTGCGAAAAGGAGGAAGTGAATATAATTGATACTATTATACACTATAAGATTAGTTTAAACCATAACTAATTACCCTTCGATCAGCTAATACTTTTTTCTGTTCCTAACATGTACATCTAGGGTTTGACTCCTCCTCTCTTAAGGTATGCTTACATTATATTCTTATGAAATAATTATATTATACTTTCCCAAGCATCGCATAGGTTTGCAAGAAAGATCAAAACCACAGAGAACAATTCATAGAAGTTCAAATCCTTTCACAAAACAAAATAAATTTACGAGGTGATTCCATTCATAATTAGGAAAATAGTAACACCACCCAACTCATGATTTCTCTAGTTTTGTGAATTTAAATGGGGGATAGAGTGGAGGTGATAATGATCAAACTCAGGATCTTATGTTCTAATACCACGTTAAATTACTGATTGTCTCAAAAGTTTAAACTATTGGAATATGGTAAATTTAATCATTTAGCTAATACTTCTAAATGATACCATACTAAATTACCAATTATCCCAAAAGCTTAAACTATTGGAATATGGTAAATTTAATCATTAAACACATATTTCTAACACTCCTTCTCACGTGTAGGCTAAAATTACATTTTAATAGGTGAGGCTCAACATGTGGGAATTTAAAGAGCAATAGTTGATTGAAGAAAGAGATCAAAACCACATAGACAACAATTCAAAAAATTTCAAATTGTTGTACAAAATAAACAAAACAATTACAGGTGATTGCAACTGCAATTGTACTTAGGAAAATAGCAACACCAATAAACCCATGATTGTCGCAAAACAACCACATATTTGGGCTGCAACAATGAGCATCACACTAGAAGAGACAACTGCAAACATAAAGAAGTAAATCCATGGAATAAAAAATAAAAAATTTAGCCCAACCTCTCCCAACAACAACAATTGATTGTTTACCTACCACAACTTTGTCAAACTATGGTTAGTAATGAAGAAGTTTACACTCCCAAAAAAATAATATATATATCACTAAAAATCTCAAAAGTGAATCTCAAAGTGGATTCTTCAAATTTTCACATAGTGCAATTCAAGCGTAATATGAAGAACCAGCAAAATCCAAATTAACATACCATAAAGTGGTTGGTGGTGAATTACATCTTTCAACAAATCTATATTTATATAATAATTAATAGTCGAAACGTTTGACTTTTTATTGACCATTCCTCATTACGGCACGTGGTTACATAAATTACTGACACATCTACATTATAGAAAATCTGAAACATTGTATCTTCTCATTTGACCACTTAAGCAAACTGGTTCAGTGAAATTTTTACCACCTGTTGGTGTTGGTGTTGGTGTTGCCTGTAGTAAATTAAATACACAACGTTTTCTCTTGGGTAGCAGTTACAAAAGGTCAAATAAACACTTCTTTTCTTATATCTATACTCCTCTCTCCTTCTCTCTGACTTTTATTTCCAGTGGGTAACTGTGAAACAATTTCTCCAAATCCTTTAAATCGAAACTTTCCGTATCTATTCATTGTATGTCATCGAGAAGAAAATTGCATAGGGAGAGAAAGAAAGAGAGAAATCCGTGGCCACATCCCACCACCCTCATATTGTCGGAACCAAACCACAACTGGTAAAGGTATTTAAAATAGACAAAAACTTAGGTGTTAAAATAAGATTTAGATTTGGTTATTTAGGTTTGATTAATCTAATGTTGTCTACGATAAAGTTTGAGACTTCCCTACAGTTTGATTAATCATGGGTGAGATGGCTCCTAAGGTTTGATTAAGAGGCAGTTGAACGACATGAGGATATAGGCGTCAAGCCTCCTAAGGTATGTCTTTCCTTCTTTTTATCTCTAATTTACAATATAAAAGGCTTTAAAAATAGTTACGCTTTTGGAATCTGGACATTCGTAATGGATTTATGTGTTTATGCTTTTGAGATTTTGAGATTTTTATGATTGTTTACATAGTTGGCCTTTTTACACTTCTTTCATGTCCCGTTTAAAGTTAATTAATCACATTGAAGAAGTGTCTTTGTTGTTGTCTAGGCTCTATTTATCTTTAAAAAGCATACTCTTTTTTAAGTTGTTGTCCTTTTTTGTTCGTATCTGCATTAGTTTATTGGCTTTGGTTGTTTTGAACAACATATGATGATTTGTTCACTATGTGTTCCATGTTTTGTTACAGATGGACACTATCATAGAAAAATGTACCTATTCATTTGACCGCTTAAGCAAACTGTTTCAGTACTAGTTTTACCACTATTGTTGTACAGTTTCATCATTCCAATGAGTAGTTATGAATTTTACACCGTTCCATATAAATTTCACTTTATATTTCTTTAGACAAAAAACCTAAAAATTTAGTTCATTCTTCATACTCTCTCTCTCTTTATAGTGAGCTTTTTGTTTTTACAATTTTTTTTTTTAGTTTTTTTATTCAAGTTATTGAGTCATATTCAAATAGTAGAAAAGCTATAATCATGGATTATTCTTTTGAGGGTAATATATTCTTCTTTTTATTGTATTTTTCTATTTGCATAATTATATATATATATATATATATATAATATATATATATATAATATATATATATATATTCAATGCTTTTGAAGCTTTGAATCTTCTGAATTTTTAATTTTTTTTGGCCTTTTGGAAGTTTTAACATCTTAAATTTTGTGTTCATTTTTTCCATTATCTGAAACTTTCTAGAAGATTTCAATGATCTTTATCTTATATTTCTATTCCTAGCTTTTTTTCCATATTTTTATTTTTCATCATCCGCGTTTATCAATCTTTTTTTTTTTTTTTTTTTCGTATTTTTACTTTCATAGCATATGTACGTGTTGACGTCGGTTTTGTTCATATTGGTTCCAAAGTTTATTTCATGTGCTATTTCTTGGCTTATATCATAGATTGTAATATATTTATTCATCAAACTGTTTGGTTGATTTTTTTTTCGAAGTTGTTTTCAGCGTTGGACATTATCTTGAAGCATGCATGTTGGTATCATATATTTAAATATTGTCAAGTTGATAATAATAATGATTATATATATAGCTTAATAAATATCTGAAAAGTATAGCTATTAACTAATGTTTTAGCTATATGGTTTTATTTTACAAATTCAATTTCGGTGTTGTAGTAAAATAAACCAAGATTAAATTATATATTGTACTCAATACCTTTTTCGTGCATCGCACGGGTTAGCGACTAATATTACTAAAAGTTGAAGCATAGTATTTAATGTTGTTATGCTCACATTGAACCACGTTAGCAGCCATGTCATTTCCATAATTTTTTTTTTTGTATTTTCCCAACAATTTAAAAATAGATTTTATCTATTTTAAAAAAATAAAATAAATCTCACCTCTATCTTCACCATAAAACCCACTTCCTATTAAATTAATTCTCATCACTATCTCCACCATAAAGCTCATTTATTAATTTCCACCACTATCTCCGCAATAATTCCCACCACTATATCTATATATCTATATCTATAGCTACATCAATTTCTCTCTTCATCTTTGCCAAAACCTACTGTTTCAAACTCAATCTAATTCTCACTAGCATTTTCCCTAAAAAACCAACAAAGACAATGTTCTGGCTTTAGGAAGTTACAAATCTCACCTCTATTTCCACCATAAAGCCTACTTCATATTAATTTAATTCCCACCACTATCTCCACCACCTCCACCATAAAGCCCATTTATTAATTCCCATCACTATCTCCACCATAATTCCCACCACTATATCTATATATCTATATCTTTATCTATATCATTTTCTCTCTTCATCTTTGCCAAGACCTACAGTTTCAAACTCTTAATCTAATTCTCACTAGCATTTTCTCTTAAAAACCAACAAACACAATGTTCCGGCTATAGGAAATTACAAATTTGTACCTTTCATATTCCTTCTCCCTCAACTTCTTTCTTCATCTCTCTCTACATTCTTCTCTCTATCCCTCTATCTAAAATGTCAAAGCAACCTTCTCTCATTCCACTATATCTATATATCTATATCTATATCTAAATCAATTTCTCTCTTCATCTTCACTAAAACCTAGAGTTTCAAACTCAATCTAATTCTCACTAGCATTTTCCCTTAAAACCAACAAACACAACGTTCCGGCTTTAGGAAGTTACAAATCTCACCTCTATCTCCACCATAAACCATACTTCATATTAATTTAATTCCCACCACTATCTCCACCATAATTCCCACCACTATATCTATATATCAATATCTTTATCTATATCAGTTTCTCTCTTCATCTTTACCAAAACCTATAGTTTCAAACTCTTAATCTAATTCTCGCTAGCATTTTCCCTTAAAACCAACAAACACAATGTTCTGACGTTAGGAATTTACAAATTTGTACCTTTCATATTCCTTCTTCCTCAACTTCTTTCTTTATCTCTCTCTACATTCTTCTTTCTGTCCCTCTATCTAAAACGCCAAAGCAACCTTCTCTCATTCTACAACCCTTCCTTCTTCTTACCTCTTGCCTTTCTTAGAATCTAACAATGATGAAAAAGCATGCTGGTTGAATCCAAATTGTTTAAATTGGAGCTATTGACAATGGTGTTGTTGAAGGCAAGAGTGGCCTTGATGATCGCCTCCTAGGCTGTTCATTTTTCCAACCCAGAAGACTGAGTCGTCTTGCACAATGATTAAAAGGCTTCCCAACAGGTTTATAACTCCAAAGATCAAACCTTTTTGATAAAATTCTTAAGTGATGTTTCATTGGTCTTTTTTAAAAATGGCATTTTTCATACAATATAACAAAAGTTGTCAACAATTTTTTTTTTTTTTTGGATTATGTATCTCCAACTCAAAATGAATTACTGGCTTCTGTGGATATTCAACAATAAAATTTAATCTTTCTATTTCAAATACTAATCTCTAATAATACAAAATAAATTCCATGACCAAAACATCCAATCACCATAAAAGAAATTATTAAGAGCAATGCGTGGGTCTGCAATTAGTGCAAAATAAAAAGGACAACGTGCTTTTTACGATAAAAATCTATGACTCAACTTCCATGACATTATTCGTCAAGAAAAGTAGAAAACACAAGCCAAAAAATGAAAAAAAAAAATTACCAAGTAATAACTCAACAAAAAATGAAAAAATAATAATAATAAAGCAATAACTAATGGTGGGTATCAAAATCCAAACATATTACAAATATCATAGAAGAAATTAAATCATAGTACCGAAATCCAAACGAATTGATGATATTATTTTCTTTTTTGACAACAAACCAATTATTGATTATTATTATTATTATTATTATTATTTTGTTGGCTCAGTAGTAACTAATAAATGAGAGATAGCAAAACCAGAAAGGGCATAATTCAAAGATGTTCATATCCTTTCACAGGATAAATAAACAGTTAAAAGCTATTACAACAGTAAGGGAGGTAGGGAGCGTAACAAGGAAGTCCTTAATTAATTGTGGCAAACACAGCCACTTATTCTGGGTAACAAGAAGCAGAACAAAACATACAAATACTAGCATTTGGGAAGAAAAGCCACAAATCCATCCAACAGAAGCATTAATGTTTCCACTCTCCGTTCACTTCAGTCGCTAGATGAAGTCCAACAATTATTCCGAAACTAAGAATGATCCAATAGGAATTGATCTAGAAAGATTCAACAAAGAGGATCACAAGAAAAAATGGTGCTACCAACGGATTTACCAATTGGCATCACTATGTAGAAATTATTTGTTTACCTACACAAATGAAAAAAAGTTTAATTAGTATTGGAATAAGTTAATGCAACAAAAAAGGAAGTATCCTTAAAGCATTGTTCCCAATATTTTTTATTTCCTTCAAAAAACAAAAAAAGCATAAATCTCACTAAAATTCAAAAACTGATTTTAGCTAAATTTCACTAACCTTTATCATCTAAAGCATTGATATCATCCCCATTATTGTTGGTGGTATCATCAGCTTGGTTGATTGTTGTCCACTTGTCCCTTTTGATCTCTCCAAATACTTAGAACTGGGATTGTGGGTCTCATAGACAAAAATACCTTTGCGAACCTTGTGACGGAGGAAGATGAATGGTACATGCTCAATGATCCAATAATGTGACCCTTGCTTTGGATCCAAACTTTGTTTGAATTCACTGGGCATATCTGTAAATATCAGTTCGCTAAGGTTTCTGAGGTTTTGGACACCAGAGGGTACCTCCATTAGTTGTGGACAACGTTCAATGCTCAATTTTGCAAGAAGGGGTAACGCTTCTTTGTATACATTCAATGAGATCAATTCAGTCAAATCTGCGAGCCCTAGCACTTTTAGTTTTGGGAATCCTCCTTTTCTAATTTGCGATTGCTCTGATCCATTGTATGCTTCCATTTCCAGTATGAGCTCTGCTAGATTAGTAAGATTTTGAAAGGCTTTGAGTGGATCATCCCTTAACCTTGTCCAATAAAAGTTTATTGAGACTAGGTGTTGAAGTTCTGAAATCCAGTTCGGCAACTTGGCTAAACACCCCTTCATGGAGAGCTTTCGAAGACAATTAGATGGAGATGAAATCGGCTGTAAATCAACAACCTCCTCTTCGTTGATCAAGCTTACATATAGATCTGCTAAGCTGTTCATGTTCTCAATAGAGGTACATAAGGTCCTTCCAGTCTTCCTAGTCAGGTTTACCAAGCCTAGATCCTTCAATTGGCTCAACTTTCTCAAATCTTCAACCAATCTGACCCCTCCAAGATTTGTGTCCACGTACCGTAGGTTTCCTAGTGCCTTTAAGCATCCAATGCTACCATGTATTTTAACTCCTCTTAAAATATTAAGACTGATATCCTTGTTGTCATCAAAATAGTAGGCTAAAAGACACCGTAGCTTATGAAGCCTGTTGATCGCAAAAGGTACCTCCTGTATTAGGGTTTGTTCCAGAGACAAAGTCTCTAGATTCTGCAGCTTTACAATGGATTTTGGAAGAGTCTTTACTTTTGTACCATTCAAGTTTAATTACTTTAAATGAAATAAATTCCCCACATCTTCAGGAAGATGATCCAATGGAGTACTCTCAAAACCCAATACTTTCACAAGTTTGAAATTTTTTAAAAATA
Source organism: Castanea mollissima (assembly GCA_014183005.1). Lineage (NCBI taxonomy): Eukaryota > Viridiplantae > Streptophyta > Magnoliopsida > Fagales > Fagaceae > Castanea > Castanea mollissima. The sequence goes on along the minus strand of JACAVU010000005.1, from coordinate 55,034,169 downwards.
AACTCATAAAGGACTCGTACAATTCATCAATATTGAAGAATAAAAGAGAATGGATGGGAGATTTCTTAAAACTCTGCAATACGCCATATGAAACTCTATGTACTAACATACATCGTGTTAGTTCTTTATAACTTGACTCCCCTTTTGACAAAACATGACAAAAACCTAAATCTTCCATCTTTTGTAAGATGATCTCATGCAATAGGTCATGGATTCCACACACTATAACTTCTCCACCAACATTAACCTCTAATACTTGAACCAAGCTTTTGTCAATAAGCTTGGTCAAGTATTCTTTGCCGATCTCTTCCAATGTTTTATCCTTTATCTTATTGACAAAGCCTTCAACTATCCATTGTTGAATCAATATTCTACATAAAATGCAAAAATTCTCTAGATACGTGCCATAAGAGACAAGATTTAAGATGGTATGGTAAGTCTTCATAACTTAAGGATAGAACTTTGTGGACACCAACAAGATGGGGATTTGTTCCTGACTCATAGGCAAGGTTGTCATGCAAGTTTCTCCATTCAAACAAGGTTTTGTGTTTGGTTGATAAAAGACCACCTATAGAAGTAATTGCTTGTTGTAATCCTTGGCATTTCTCAACAATTTCTTGAGACAATTCCTCTAACTCTAAGGGGCAATGTCCTCCAAAGTCATTTCGGAATGTTCTTTTGCAAAAGAGCTCCCATGCCTTCTTAGGAGGCAGTGGTTGTAACTAATGAACATAGACAGGACAAGATTTTTTGCAAAAATCAATAACTTTAAACTTACGTGTTGTGATAATTATTCTAGAAGCTTTGTTACTATCGGGTAAAACATGTTCTATATCCTCCCGAAAATCTATTTTTTTATATCATCAAATACAACCACATACCTCTTTTGCTACAAGTAATTCCTTAAGCTTAATATCAAGGACTCCTCATCCATTAAGTCCATTCCCGGAAGAGGACTCTTCATTTTGAACCCACAAAATTGCTCTATCATGCTCCTTAGTAGATCTTCAAGGTTCTATGATTGAGAAACCAAGATCCAAGCCTGGCAGTCAAAGTGTCCTCTCACAGTTTGGTGGTCATAGACTTTCTTGGCAAAAGTGGTCTTGCCCAGTCCCCCTATTCCCAATATTGAAAGCATAATTATGCGATGCGGCAGTCCTTTTACCAACCAGCTAATTAAATTATCTCTATGAAATTCAATTCACACAATGTCAATATCATCAAGATAAAGGAAAGCTTTTCGAGGATCATGCCACCTAACATTTGGAGCACGGCTACTCAATCCATGAACAAATGGATTTAAAGTGATATCTTTCAGTCCTTTCCTTGATTTTCGAGGATCATGCATCATGCATCTCTTTATATGCATTTTTTTGTTTTTGATTTTTATCTTACTTTTATGCTTTTGCTTTTGTGTGTGTAAAAATTCAAAACCACATAAAAAGTGAAAAATTCAAAAAGTTTGATCGTGTATGTTTGAGCACATTTCACATGTGAGTTTGGCCTAGTACCTTCGTACTAATGGCGTAGTGTATTTATGAGCTTAGCTTGTTTTGTATGCACATCTATCTTTGTGGAAAAATCTTGAAATCTATGTGTGACTATTGTAAATCGATTTTCAAACTTGTCATGAATGATTAGTCAATAATCTTGTTGGTCTTGATACATGCATAGACTTGTGCTTATATCTTTTCTCACGTTTTTATGTTTTTGTTTATAGCTCATCAAATGTCAAATCTCGAAAAGAGATAATGAGCTACAAAAGCCGTCGCACATACTAGTATTTGACTAGGAAAAAGAGAAAGCGACTTGTATTGAAATGTATGGTGCCTCAAAAAGCCAAAGGCTTACTCACAAAGATGAAATATCAAAAAGTTCAGGCATCGATCTCAAAATGAGATTTATTTATTCAAAAATAATCAAATGTTATGATTTGTAAAGAAGCCAAATGAAAAACTTCAAAGATATGTAATCATTTTCTTGTGGGAGATCATATATGTTAATTTCTATAATTGAGATAGTCCACTTGACTTAATACTAGTTGTGTATAACTTGATTGAATTGATCATTGAAGTTTCACTTTAGACTAAGGACTATTCCATATTTGATCCACACACATAACACACAAGTTTAATGTTCAATAAATGCCTATTTCATTTGTGTGTTTGTACATGTTCAAATGTAATGTGTGTATGCTCAACCATATGTGGATTAAATCAAAAAGATTTTTGTTCTTTTTGTTTGCTTTTGGAAATGATTTGTATCATTCATGTTTTTCAAGTTTTTTTTGTGTGAAACACATGTGTTCTGGGTGTTTTCGTGACTTATTTCATGTGTAAGCTCAATTGGGAGTTAAATGGTCCAATTCCCAAGTTTTTCAATCTTGGACAGAGACTTTCGCGACTATTTCACAAGTAAAGCTTACCAGCGAAATACCTGCAAGATACTAGTGAAATTTTGCGAATATGTAACCAGCGAAAATTCCCAACTTCCCACAAAAATCATCAAATCAGCTTTTAAAAGGGTATTTCATGGGACATTTGTTTTAAATGTCTCACATCTTCTCCCAAACCCCTATTTTAATGTTTCTACATCAAAATCCAACTAAATTCAATTGTTTTTCATTCCCTTAACATCTCTAAGGTAATCTTTAACTCTTTTCATTAATTTTGATCCTTAGATTATGTTTTTGGAGGTTTTATGTTCATAGTTGGGATTTTTTCAAATGGGAGTTGGAAAACTTAATTTTTGTCAATCTTTTTTATTGGGCTTTGTTTTAAATAATGATTTGCTTTGGATGTTGGCCCCTTGTGGCAAAAATAACATGTATTTAGGCAAGATTTTCATATGTTCTTGCATTGTTTAACATACATGTGTAGTGTGTGTACTCTAAGTGTTTGATAAAATGCCCAAATGACGTTTTCTCGTTGTTTTGGACTCCAATAAGTACCAATTTTTGGGGATCACTATAATTATTCATGTTTATCATGTTTTAATCATTAGTGGTATATTTTATACAATTTACCCTGTGAGTGCTTATTCATGCATTGGTCATGCATCTCACATGCACACTAGATGCACATTTGCTGCATACACTCTAACACTTGACATGTTTTGCATTCACTTATGCTAGTTAAGTTTTTTTAGACCTTTTAGCACATATAACATGTTCTTGTGTCTACATCATGTCTTGGTCTATACTTTGTTCCATCATCCTTAGCATGTCATGTTTACATTATGCTTTGTAGCATTCTTTGTTTTTATCTTTCGTTTGAGCTTCTTTTTCTCATTCATCTTGCACCCCTCATGCATCATACCCTTGTTCATATATTTTTTCTTTCCCTCCTTTCTCTTGATTCACTTGTCTATTCAAGACAAAAAGGGGGAAAGTATACCGGAGTGTTTCGTCATGTTTATATGACTAATATGCACATTCTTAGGGGGAGAAATTTTACCTCTTGCACATTTGGAAATGGAGAAAGCCATAGGAGAAATGCATATACTAAGGGGGAAAAGACAACTTTTTTGGGAAAACCTTGTTTTGTCTTTGTTTTACTTTCTGCTTGTTTTCTCAATGCTTTATGGTACTTTGAGTTACTTTTAGTAACTATGCTTTGCTGATCTCATTGCATTGTGTTGGAACACACTTGTGCCCTTGTTGGATCTTGTACCCTTAATGCAAATACCTTTTGCATTTTGCATTCGTTGTGTGTTCTTGTGCCCTTGTTGGATGTTGTATCCTTGATGCAATCTAAACCTAATGCTTCTTGCTTTAGCGTTATTGCATCGGTTATGTGTTGGACATGCATACATCCTTATGCTATTGTGCTTTATTGGTTGCATGTTTGGATGATCATTTGCTTTGCTAAATGATCATTCTAGTCATTTCCATATGACTATTTTGGTTTATGACCAAGTTGCTCATATGTTTCACATCATGTTTACTTGATCGCAATTTACTTGTTACATTATACATGTCCTTTTATCACTTGATTTACCTTAAGGGTCTAATGTATTTTGTGCAAGTGTTTCAGATTACAGGTAAATATGTTCCAAGTGCTTCACAGCTTCTAGATTTAGGTGTGAGTGAGTTTTGCCATTGTTTTCAAACTCATATTTAAGTCTAGAGTCTGTTATAGGGTGTTTTGTCACGGAATAGCCAAAGGGGGAGATTGTAAAGTTGCAATTTACAACTATGATTTATGTTGGCTTTATTCCATGAAAAAATGTTGTAATTGCATAAATTTGTTTCCTTGTATTTTTGTGAGATTTTATTGTATTAGGTTTAGTATTAAGTTGGTGAAGACTCAAGCTTAATTAAAGATCAGTGCATTTCGGGAGAAGGTTTCCTGCGAAAAGGGCATGTGAGAAACACATGACTGGAAGCTGAAGAGTCATGCCAAGCTGTCAATTTCGCGAGTATTTCACAGGTAAGGCCTTCCCCCGAGATTCTCGTGAAACTCTCTTCTTAGAAATTTTTAAGTGTGACTTTCTTACCCTTCACCTACACTCTATATACCTTCATTACCCACAAAAGTATGAGAGGTCATTTAGAGAGAAAAACCTGTAGAGAGGGAAAATTCCCGACCTATCACAAGCTGACACATCATACTCTTAAGTCCACAAAATACAACCAATTACAAAGCGCCACGTACTGCTGCTAGGTTTTTCCATCACTATTCAGAAACCAATAGAAATTCGCCAAGTGTCATTGAAATGAAGGCATGAAACTGCATCAGCAGGTATAAGCAATGACACAAGCAGCCTTGCACGTGTAAGCAGTTACACAAGCACTCAACACGTGTAAGCAATGACATAAGCGGACCAACCAAGCTGTGACAAGTGTCACCAATCAGACTCCGCCACGTGTCGCTCACCTACCCCTAAACTCCTATAAATAGAAGCCTTCCTAAGACATTTGGGAGGAGAAGTGGACAAAAACACAGAGACAGGACGGAGACAGAAGGAAGAAGATATCTTGAGTTCAGAAATCCAGAAGCTCTGCCGGAATCAAACCCCAAAGCCTCCAAGAATTTCAAGAACTTCAACCTCGAATACAAACAACATTCGAAGCAAAGTCATCCAAACAACTTGTCCAGATCTCAAAGTTCACTGGAATCAAGCTCAAAAGCCTCTAGAAACCTCAACAAACTACAAATTGGTGAAGCTCTACGGATTCAAGCCTCCAAAGCCCCGAAGAATTTCTACCACAAACCTTCAAAGATGAAGAACGCCAAGAACACACGAAGAACAATCGAAGAGGAATCATCCAAATCATATTCCTAAATCTCAAAGTTCACTGGAATCAAGCTCAAAAGCCTCCAAAAACCTCAACAAATCACAAATCGGTGAAACTCTACGGATTCAAGCCTCTAAAGCACCGAAGAATTTCCACCACAAACCTTCAAACACGAAGAACACACGAAGAACAGACGAAGAACACGAAGAACACACGAAGAACAAAGGATTTCTAACAAGCTCATAGCCAGAGATTCATTGTAATTCCGTTTCAAAGATCTTCGATCCATTCCTCAGCCAAATTGAAGAATATCTTATGTTCAAATCAAAATCACATTACCACAATTACAATCAATAAATCTTTCAAGGAGATCGAATCAGAGGATCACTCTTTTGTAATTACAGAGAATTGTACCACACATTTATCAATACAAATTCGTATTTGTGAAACTATTTTACTTGTTTGATTTATTTCGAACCAAGAAATTTAGTCGTCCACAAAACCTTAGATAGGTTTTCAACAACACACACCCATCTTTTAGAGAGAGAGCTACCCATCCTTAGTGATAAATCATTGTAGTCTTTTCTCTTTCCCTCTCTCATTATCATATCTTGAGAGGAGATTTGTACCTAAACACAACTCACACTTTTTCAGAGTGTAAAGAGTGTTTTGGAGTTTGGGAAGTTTTAGGGATTTGCCAAAAGAAGCTGGTGAGGCTTGGCAGGTGCAATCGGTCGTATTGTGGGATCCGAAAAGGTAGACAAGACACGGTTACGAGAAACCTTATTGGAGTAGGAGCTTGGAGGACTTAGGTACATTGGGTAGATTAGGATTGGAGGATCTCTTGTTATTCATGTATTCCAACTTATTGTCTAGTGGATCGATTTACCGCTTGGAGGGCAGCGGAGAGGTTTTTTGCTAAGTTCTTCGGTTTCCTCTTCGATAACACATTGCCGTATATCTTGTGTTTGCCTCTCTCTTCCCTTACTCTTGTACTTTACTTTTATTGTTTGCTGTTCATGTTTATGCACTAGAGTAGTATCAGTTGTTTGCGCTTCTTTTACTCTTGTTTCTGCACTTAGATAAGTTAGAGTAAAATCAACCGAGCCGTAATTTATTATTTTGGGGTCTAAACAGCTCTTGTATTTTTTACACAAATTCGAGCTTTCAATTCCAATAAATGCTAAACTACTTGTCTTAGGCTCGGTCTCAATCGCATTCTCATTCTCAGTCTTAGACTTGTTGGCAGGAAAGAGTAATGAAATGGAAAGAGTTGTTGGTCCATAATTACATATTGAACTGGCAGCTTCGGAGTCAAATGTGGTACCGGATGGTGGAAATAAATGCGAAAATGAGGGTACCGAGGGATTTTGAATTATTTCTTCATCATTTTGGGAACTGTCCGTTGTTTCAGACCTGGCTGATGGGAAGAGTAACCCTATGGAATTGGAATGAGAGAATTTTGGAGACTTGTTGTTAGGGAAGAATAATGGAGACTCAAAGTCCGTGTGTGACAACACAGGTGATGGGAAAATTGACTCTACCAATGACGGACTAAAATATGGACTTGTTTCTTCACGAATTGGACTACGATGGCCGTGAGACATGTTGATCAATAAAATCAGTTCATCTTTGATGTCAGCTACTTCTCCATGGATGCCTCCTAGCAGTTTTGCTTCCTAGGTCAATAAGAAAATCAGCCTATTGATATGAGGAAATAGTACCATCTCCGCCATGACGCTTCTATTCTTGCTCCAACCAAACCTATATATGCTATTTAATTTGAATTTGGCTTTTCTCTATGAATTATGATCCCACTTTCCCTAAGCTTTCCTCTGCTTGATTTCTTGTAACTTTGTTTCTAGCTTTTTTTTTTTTTACTCAGATAAGTTTGCTTTAGCCTTTGATCACGTTTGTTGGAAATATCAATGAGTTTTAATAGTTAACTAACTCATTAACGTGTGGGACTTTTTCACTTTCCTGGCCATTGTAAATAGCAAAGTCCACAAATATTTTAATAGTTAATTCTCTCATTAGAGGTGAGGTCCTTTTGGTTTCATCCTCGAAGTAGTGTCGAACCTTCCTTCCACTTTCCCAGCCAAATTCTACTCAATCAATTTTGTTTATGAAAACAAATTCGTATATGTGACAAAGACAAAGTCTTCTTGACTTCGCTCGTCAGCACTCAACAATAGCAATGCCAATTATTAAGTAAGCAAAAATTTAGGACAGGAAAATCAAATTCATATATGCGACAGAGACAAAGACTTTTTGACTTCGCTCGTCAACACTCAACAGTAATTAATTCTCTCATTAGAGGAGAGGTCCTTCTGTTTTCAACCTCGAAGTAGTGTCGAACCTTCTTTCTACTTTCCCTGCCAAATTCTGCTTAATCAATTTTGTTTATGAAAGCAAATTCATATGTGCGACAGAGATAAAAGACTTCTTGACTTCGCTCGTCAACACACAACAGTAGCAATGCCAGTTTTCAAGGTGATGTAGGATAGAATCTTTAAATTAATTTTTGTAATTATTTAATTTTGGTATTTTTATGTAAAATTCATTAGTTTAGGTTTAGATTATTTATTTCTTTGTTTTTAGGTGTTTTTAATGCTTTTAGGTCAAATTTGGTTCATGTTATGGTTAGGTATTAGTTAAGACTTATTTTAGAATATATTTTTTTGTCTGTCAAATTTTATGGAGCTCTTAAATAGGCCTCTAAGTCTGTAAACATTATTCTGAGATTAGTATTAATAAAAATTCAGATGTTTTGTCAAAATTCTTTCTCCGATAATTTCAATTTATTGCTTTGTGGATTCATGAACTTGAGGTTTAATACCCAGAAGCTAACAGTTTAATTTATATTCATCAAAGAAAATATCGTATATACTTTTTTTAGACTTCCGCGACATCAACAGTCAACCAAAATTTAGGACAGGAAAATCAAATTCATATATGCGACAAAGACAAAGACTTTTTGACTTGGCTTGTCAACACTTAACAGTAGCAATGCTAATTAGCAAGTAAACCAAAATTTAGGACAAGAAATCATCAATTTTTTTTTGACAACCAAAGTCCTTATACTATTTCCTAATCGCTCATTGGGAAATTCATAATACAAGGTAAGCTATTATTACGTAATATCTACACCATATATATAATATATAATATTAGAAGTATAGTATGTATTGTTGCAATATCCTTGTTGCAGCTTATAGGTCACGTCATTTTATATATTTTATTTTATTTTTTTACAATACTGAATAATATATGAAAATATTAAAAAGCTTCATCCAGCTTCTTTAAAAAAAAAATTTACATTTTCTAACAACCATCGGTCTACTTTCTATGTCACTAAATCAAAATAAATATTTGCTTACTTGATTATTTTACTATTCATAGTCAGTTATAGCATTCAGATTAGTTCGAGAAAAAAATTATATTTATTTTAACATAAAAACCTACCTTTTCTATTTTGCCAAATTACTTTTCAAAAACACACATATCAAAATTTCTTTTTAACTTTATTTCATTAAAATATCAAACTTTTTTTTTCTAATTTTTTTCCTTTGTTCACACACTACAACCACTGTCAACTATCTTTCTTCATCTTGTTGAAACCCATAGAAAGAATAAAAAAAATTGAATGCACCACAACAATGCTTGCGTATATTTGCCCAATTATTGCAACAAGCATATTACACAATGGATGCATAAGCTGGTGTAGTGATTTTTTCGATTTGTTGGAAAAATTAGGGGCTTATGTTATTTTTCATCCACTTATGCGAATGCTCTTAATTGTGATTTTCAGACCTAGACTGTTCAAAGAGCCGGTAAAGGGAAAGGTTCAAGCTTTTTAAGGTTGGACCGAGGTTCGATTGAGGTCGAACCATGATGATATTATAATTAACTTAGTAATGAATAAAAATAAAAATAATTGTACTAAATTTGTAAATATTAGCAAGATTGACTAAAAATATCTAAAAAAATTGAAATATACTTTCAAATTAATTTTCATGATAATATAAGGTTAATAGAAAATAATACAAGTTAAATAAGCATGACAACAGACTTACACTAGCTTGTAACCCCATGTATATACATGGATATACTTAAAAGATATACATTAACATGCAGACTATGATTCGTACCTACGTAATATAAATATTATTGATAGTCATCCTAATATATTTTTTTTAACTCTTTAAAAAGTCTTGTAAGAATATTATTAGGTAGAAAATGTAAATTTTTAATTTTTTTTAATTTTTTTTTTTTTGTTCATTAATTCTAGACTCTTTGGTTTTTGTACGCAATAACTCATTTGGATGGATATTTAGATATTGTTCCACATTTGACTCCAAAATTAAGAAATAAAACTATCTCTAAAAATATAAAATTTAGGACACATGACTCAAAATTGGACTTCAATTATAGAATGTAATTGGATTTTTTCTAAGTTTTGCCTATTAATATATATATAGTAGATAGATAGATAGATAGATAATTATCCTTCAAGTATAAATCAATTTTATTAAATAAAAAAATTACTTTTATTAACTTAGTAAATTCCCATGCAAATGAATTATTATTGAATCACAAGTAAATTTAGCAAAGAAAACAAATTTTGTAATATTTAATAAATTGAGAGAGGTGATATAATAAGCTGATAAATTATAAACCACGTAAGTATAAAATAAATATAATAATAAATCATAATTAAACACAAGGAATCCAAGTGGTGTGTTGGTTACAATGCGAGGCTTGGTTACAACCCAATTCTCTATTTTTTTTAAAAATAAAGTCAACTCTGTGACCCGGTTGAACTAGCTCACGGTTCAAATGGTTTTTTGGGTTGAACCATGGTTCAAGGGGTTCTCTTAGATTCTTCAAAATTAAATAAACAATTTTCACTGATAACCTAGTTGGACCTACCGATTCGGTTTGAATTTGAAAACCATGCTCTTAAAGTATTAAAATAACATTCTTGCAAGAGGTATAATATTGTCATTGAAGTGGGTTTAAATTTTCTCCAACATCACACACCTCTTCAATTTATGATTTTTTATTTTTATAATTGTTGCTTATATATGGAAATTTTGTTTATTTGGAAATATATTAATTTTAGAAATTATTGCACCTACTAAGGAATAACTATTACAATCCTTTTAGAGATGAATAGTTATTCCTCATTTTGAAGAATAGATATACATAAGGAATGACTATTCCTTGTAATAAAAACATTACCAAACTAAAAAATAGCTAAACCATATAAATAACTATTACATTACAGTGTTTATTATAGTTTACCAAACATGCCTACATGAGAATGTTCTAGTACGAACATAGAGAAATTCAAACAAATAAGGTGTCATATTGTTGGAGAAATGGTTGCCACTAACAAATTCCATTGGTAGACATATGTTCGATAAAATCTTCCATGGGCTCGTTGCTTTAGGCAACTCTTTCCTCTTGCTTTGGGAATCCTAAACCCGTCCCAAAATTTTGGGTTTTAGCTAATACCTGGCTCGATTATTTTTACCCATGACATATTTGATAGGACCCAACAGTCTCGAGTCGTGTCAAGTACTCATTACCTATTGGGTTTAGCCATCCCAGGTTGGGACAAGCTATCTCAAATCTTAGTTTGCGTTATGTTAGAAGTGGTAAACCAAAAGGTGCCTCTTAATATTTCATAACAGTTTGTGTATTTTGTTTTACCATAATTGTTCGTGTCTTTTGTTTTTCTATAACTGTTTGTGTCTATTGTATTCTATAACATTTATGTCTTTGAGTCTTCCACGTTCTAGAATTTTTTGTTATGAAATAAAGAGTCATGAAAATAATGACAATTCTTGTAACTTCACCCTATAAAATGGGATAGATATATGATGTGAAAGTGTGTAAGAGAAAAAGTTGTAGTAAGCTCTCAAGGTAGTAACCTAATCTCTTTTTTTGAGTTTGAACTACTCTAATTAAATTTTCATTCCCTTCTTTTTTGTGAGTATTTTGGTACAATTTAAGTCAAGGATTTGTAAAGCCAACAAAGTGGAATCAGAGCCAAGTTCTTAGAGCCTAGAGTCTTTGTCTACACCATTAGTGAAGATGTCTTCTAACATGGTGCAACAACAAATTCCTAAATTGATGAAAGAAAATTATAAGAGCTAGCAAATTCAAATGAAAGCGTTGTTTGGATCACAAGAGCTATGGGAGCTTGTCACTAATGGGTATGTAAAACCCACAAGTGAGCAAGAAGCCATCTACAATGTAGAGCAAAAAAATTTGCTCAAGGATCAGAGGAAGAAAGACAAGAAGGCACTATTTCTACTCTATCAAGGGGTGGATGAGTCAACTTTTGAGAAAATTACCAAAGCAAAGTCGAGTAAAGAAGTATGGGAGATTCTTGGCATTTTCTTCAAGGGTGTTGATCTTGTGAAAAGATTTTGTTTGCAAACTCTTCATGCCAAGCTTGAAGTTGCTCACATGAAAGATGGTGAGACTATTTCTGATTATTTTTCATGATTACTTGTAATTGTTAATCGTTTGAAAATGTAACGGAGAGAGTATTGAAGATGTTCTTGTGGTGGAGAAAATATTAAGATCTCTTGCAAATAAATTTGAGCATGTAGTGGTGGTTATTGAAGAGCCAAAGATTTGGAGACTCTCTCAATTGAGGAATTAATGGGATCACTTCAAGTGTATGAGCAACATATAGAAAAGAATTCTAGCTCTGTTGTCATTGAGCAAACATTAGAGTCAAAATTTACTCTAAGAGAGGAGAAGCCTAATGGCTCCCGTGGAGGATATACCAATAGCAACTATGGCAAAGGTCGTGGAAGAGGAACATCCAGAGGCCAATCTGCTTGCGCATGTGGAGGTAATAGAAATGTCCAATGTTTCAATTGCAACAAATTTGAACATCATGCATCAGACTGTCGGTACAATAAATCTAAGGAGCACAATGAACAATCGAATCTTGTTGAGGCATCCAATGTTGAAAAAGAAGAATGCATACTTCTTTTTGCACAAGAAGAGGCAAATAATTCACAAGAGATATGGTATCTTGATTCTAGAGCTAGTAACCACATGAGTGGGAAAAAAAAAAAAAACACACAGCTTTCTATTGAGCTTGTTGAAGGTGTTCAAGGCGATGTCCGTTTGGGAGATTCATCCAAATTTCCCATATAAGGTAAAGGAAAAATTGGAATATGTCAAAGGAATGGTGTTTTGCAATTTATCTTCAACTAGTCGCAGACCCACGCGATGCGTGGGAGTAGATAATTATTTTATAATTGTGTTATAAAATATAATTTTTTTTCTAAATTTTGTTGAAGATAATTTTGTTCTCTCTAAAAATTAAACAATTTCTAAAATTATTTCATTTTTCTAACTCTACCAATATATCATTCTATTATTTTGGGTTGCGTTTGATTGATATTATGTTATAGTACACTATGTTTTTCTTTTCTTTTCTTTTTTTGTGCAATTAAACTTTTTAAGTTTTGAATAAATCATTCAAATTCCTCATTCTCTTAAAGAAGATTATTATGATAATAAAAAATTATAACAAAATTGCACTTAATGTTACTCAAATAATTGATAGACATTCAAATGCATAGTCAAGACTTTTTATTTTTATTTTTTATAAATTCAAATTCTCACTTACAAAATATAGTAACTCAAACAAAAATCAAATCAAAACAATAAGAGGGAGAGAGATTACTTGTGATAATAAAAAAAATCGAAAATATAACACTAAAACATATTAACCCAAAATAAAGTTTTAAAAAATACAATGACTCGTCAACCTAAAGTAGAATTGCAAGAAAGAATAAAAATTGAGAGAGAGAGAGGGAGAAACAAATTTATAAAAATGAAATCTATGATGTGGTTTGATGCAAATGTGCTGCAAACAAATATTAATGATAAATACGGGAAAAAAAACTTTTGATACACTGAACCATGATCACAAAGGATTGGAAGTGGACCATGATTTCTCTAGCACAACAAATCCATAAGAGTCACATAATAGGAAATCAAGACCACCAAAAAATGGGGAAAAAAAATTTGAGAGAAAGTGAGAGAAATAACATTTTGTGTGTGAGAAAACTATCCACAAAATATGAGAGAGAATTGGAAATTTATAATAAGAAGATGAGAATAAGAATCCAAAATAAAGGAAGATAAAGGAATGGATGAAGAGAGATATTAAGGTAGTTAGTAGTGGGAAGATGGAAGGGTGCGAAAGGGAGGGGAAAAAGAGTAAAAATAAACATCAAAGAAATAAACATCAAATTATTCAAGTAATGCTATATAACATAAAAATGATATTCTCTTATATACTATCTTTATAATGTAATAAGATGACATCTATTAAATCAAAGAAAAAAAAATACCATTATAAAAATAGAAAACAAAATCACATCAATCTAAAGTGAAGTTTTAAAAAACATAAAAATTCATCAACTTAAAAGTAAGCTTTGGAAATAGTTTACGTTGATAATATGAGACTGAATAATTCAATAACTTATACCACAATGTTAATTATTCGATATTTGAAAATATATATATTTATTATATTTCCTTTGGGTTGATTTGGATGGGAATTTGGGTTGAGTTGATATTTTTAAATTTTTTATATAGAGAGAAAATAAAGGAAATATAATAAATATATATAAAAGACAAAAATAATAAAAATGATTATTTAAAAATTTAAATTTAGAATAAAAATATAAATTTGTACTGTTTTTAAGAGTGGTAAGATAAAATAGAAAAAAAAAAATTATTTTAAAATATATAGAAATTTTTACATAAGCTAATGCGAATGTTCTGACACTTCTAATTCCTTTGCCACCAAGGCTGCGTATTATTTTGTGATCCCTCGTTGTGAAATTCATAATACATGTTAAGCAAACTCTTATTATTATTTTATATTCTATAACTCATTCATTATGTCTCATTTCAAAGAGGTTCACCGTTCACATCCTCTCACAAATAAACAATTACGGGGAAACTGCAATTCTAACGACGAAAATAGTTACACCAATAAACCCAGGATTGTGGCAAAAAAAAAAGGGCCAAAGCCACTTATTTGGGCCGACACAATAAGCATCACAATAGAGGAGAAAACGACAAACATGTAAAAGAAAACCACGTGATTTCCTCCTTGATTCTCTTCAAAAACAAGCCCAATAACGTGTCCCAGCAGCAACAATTATAATCACCTCCTCATCCAAGTCTGTAGACAAAGCCCAACAATTCCAGTGTCAAGGTTCATATAAAAAATGGTCTAATAGGACTATTGTTTATCAAAAAAAGAAAAGAAAAAGAAAGATATAGGACTATTGAGGATTCAAACTATTAAGCCAAATATGGAAAATCAGCAAAATCCAAACAAACAGACCATGGAAGCAGCAGGTGGTGAATCACATATTTCAACAAATGCAAAATAAAATGGACTACAGTTGCTTTTAACTATACAAATCTACAACACAAATCCCACCACATTATTTACCAGTAAAAGAAGAAAACCCAAGTCAAAATTTTAAAAAAAAAACCACGAAATTTAAAGCCAATTTTTAGCTATATTGCACTAACCTTTCTCAATTAAGCATTGATATTGTTGCTATCATTCTCATTATGATCATCGTTTCGGTTTATTGTTTGCCCTTCTAACCCCATCAAATGCTTGGAACGGAGAATGTGGGCCTCAAAACCGTAATATCCTATGCGAACCTTGTGAGTGAGATAAACGATCGGTACATGCTCAACGATGCAATAACGTTGTCCTTGCTCAGGATCCAAACTTTCTTCGAATTCCTGGGGCATATCATGAAATCTCAATTCTTTGAGGTTTCTCAGATGATAGATTCCAGATGGCACAACTTTTAGTTCCAAACAAAGCCCAATTGAAAGAATTTCAAGAAGAGGCAATGCTCCTTCATCTATCATTAATGAATTCAATATGTTCAAGTGTAGGAGGGATAGCTTCTTGAGTTTTGGAAACCCTCCTATCTTAAATTGCAATTGCTCTCCATTGTATGCTTTCTCTGAGATTTTGAGCTCCAACAAATTAGGCAAATTTTGAAGGGCATTCAATGGGTCATCATTCAAACTTGACCAAAAAATCCATAATCTAACTAGATGTTGAAGCATTGGAATCCAATCTGGGAACTTCTCTAAAGGCCCTCTTATGTAGAGGTGTTGAAGATATCGAGGCGGCGATGAAATGGATTGTAGATCAATTATCTCATTTTCGCTTATTGAGGCTATATCAAGAGATTGAAGGTGGTTCATCATTTCAATAGAGGCACACAAAGCCTTCGATGTTTCCTTTGATAGGTTTTTCACGCCTAGCTTCCTCAATTGTCTCAACTTTCCCAACTCTTCAATTAGATCAAACCCAACATGATTCAGATCCACGTGATACAACTTTTGCAACTCTGTTAAAAACCCAACACCATTTTGAATCTTTACACCTTTTTCCCAAGCCAAAGTAAATCTTTTTGATTGTCACGATAGTAGGCTATAAGATTTCGCAACTTACAAAGCTTGTTAATCTCTACAGGTATATCAGACACTAGGGATTGCTTTAGATCTAGAGTCTCCAAATTTTGCAACTTTCCCATGGATTTTGGAAGCATTTTTACTTGGGTATATCTCAAACTTAAGTACCTTAAATGAAATAAACTTCCTACATCTTCAGAATGCAATCCAATGGAGCATGCTCAAAATCTGCCACTTTCAAAAGCTTGAAATTAGCACAAAATGTACTCATGAAAGGCTTCAACAATTCATCAAGATTGAACAATAAAAGAGAATGAATGTGAGTGTCCCCAATTCCATTCAGTACATCATATGAAACTCTGTCTACTGACATGCATCGTGTTAGTCCTTCAAAGCTGGACTCTTGATTTGACAGAATATGACAAAATCTCAAATCCTTTATCTTTTGAAGGATGACCTTGTGCAAGATATCATGAAGTTGACATTCTCTAACTTTTCCAGAAAAGTCGACCTTTGATACTTCTACCAAATTTCTATGTATTAATTCAGTCAAGTATTCTTGTGCAACCTCCTCAAGTGTTTTACCCTCCAATGCTTTCACAAAGCCTTCAGCTATCCATTGTCGAATCAATTTTATGCAATTAATAGAGTAGTCCTCTGGATACATACCAAGGTATAAGAAGCAAGATTTGAGGTTGTAAGGTAGGTCTTCAAAACTTAGGGATAGAATTTTGTTGACACCTGCAAGATGTGGATTTCTTCCTAACTCAAAGCCAAGGTTATCGTGCAAGTTTTGCCATTCAAAGAGAGTTTTGTCCTTGGTTGACAAAAGACCACCTACAGCAACAATTGCAAGCGGTAATCCTTTGCACTTCTCAAGAATATCATGAGATAATTTCTTCAACACTGGGGGACAATGTCCCCCAAATTCAAATTCGAATGTCCTTTTGCAAAAGAGCTCCCATGCCTTATTTAGTGGCAGTGGTTGCAAGGTGTGAACTTGAACAAGTGAAGACTTTTTGCAAACATTAGCAACCTCCCACTTTCGTGTTGTGATCATTATCCTTGAACCTTTTAAGTTATTAGGTAAAGCATATTCTATCTCCCCCCAAAAATTGATTTCCCAAACATCGTCAAATACAACAACATACCTTTTTTCTCGTAAGTATTCTCTTGCTTTGCTAATTACGGACATCTTGTCAGCTGAGTCAATTCCCTTTGGAGGAAACTCCTTTCTTGCCTCGCAAAGTTGCTTTATCATGATCCTTAGTAGATCCACCGTGTTGTATGACTGAGACACTGCGATCCAAGCATGACAATCAAAGTGTCCTCTCACCATGTGGTGATCATAGACTTTCTTGGCAAGAGTGGTTTTGCCCAGCCCCCCCATTCCCACCACCGAAACCACAATACGGTGAGATTGTCCTTTTACTAGCCAACCAGTCAATTCATCTCTAGGAGATTCAATGCCCACAACATCAGCATCATCAATAAAAAGAGAAGCCATTCGAGGGTCATGACACCTAAGATTCTGAGAATCATTGCTTGATCCTAGACCAGTGGATAATTGGAATCCATATCTTTCACTTCTTTCCTTGATTCTCTGGAGTGATGTTTTGATCTTCTGAACCTTATTGGCTATTTCATGATGAGGTTTTAACATTGTAATCAAGCGAGCTGATTTTTGGAGGATACCATTGAATCCAAGACGCCGATGAGGATGATGTTGAGCCACGTGAAGCAAGTACTCATCCATGAAAACATCTATGCGAAAAGCTTCTTCTCTTACTTGTTTCACCCAAGTTTTGACACCCTCGCTCAGGTCATCCTCTGCTGTAGCCCTTGTATCTGCGTCCTTGAGGAAGGACTGAATGCTCTCCAGTTCATCTTTGATCTCAGCTACTTCTTCATGGATGTCTCGTAACAGTGTTGCTTCTTCGCCCAACAAGGAAATCAGCTTCTCAATAAGAGCGGATACTGCTTCTGCTGCCATGTGCCTCTCTTCTTACTCTAAGGAAACGTCTGTCATTCCTTCTGTTTTTGGCTCTTCCCTATGATCAAATGGACTGTTTGGGTTCTTCTCTGATCAAGCTTCCACCCACTTTCCCTAAACTTTTTTTTTTTTTTGTTTTGCTTTTCTTCTTTCTAGCTTTTGAGTCAGATTAGTCTGCTTTAGTCACGTTGTCGGAAACAACAATCATGTCTTAGCACTTCATAATTTTCACTTTGCGGCCCATCATAACCCCCACCTTGTAATTGTTACTTTCCCACCCCTAGGCCCTAGCTAACTCATAACGTGCTAGGAGCTTTAGGATTTTATATCGTTCAGTGGTTCAGATTTTATGTACCTGTATTGTTTATTGTTAATGCCATTTCCACTTCCTTTGCTATTGAGGTCGAATATTATTTCTTAATCCCACATTGTGGAATTCATAATATCTTATGTTAGGTTGGAGATTTCACGAAGAACATCCGGAGTGGGTTTTGAATAGCAACAATGAGCACTTAAGCAAAGTTATACCTCAGTGAGGCAGTAATTCATTGATGAAGAATATCAGAAAGTATAATGGACGATTGAAGGAGGAAACAGAATCAACGACAAGTCGTTTTCATCTACTTGTTTTCTGTTGTTTAAATTAAAACACAGTACAAGCTGCATGTGTTGCCTTCTTAGAGGCCGTTATTACGGTTATTACTGTGCAACAGTTGCCACCAAAATAAATTCTCTTTTGGCCAACACAACAATTTACGTATCAAAGCCAATTTTTTTCCTCTTTGGTCCTAAATTTCCCTTCGTTATAATTTTTTTTTTCCCTAAAAACTTGAAACATAAACCTTGTTAGGAAGTTCAAGCGACTCTACTTCAACTATACCCAAAAGGGCCAATTGAGTGATTGACAGACTTTTAATGTTACAAAATTTGTGGCCAATTCCAGATCAAGTTGATCTGTGGCTAATTCCAGAATTCCCAATTAAAGAAATAGCTCATAAAAGAGAGAGATCAAAACCCAAGAAAGCACAATTCAAACAGATTCGTATCCTTGATAGTACAAAATAAAAAATTACAGGATGATTGTAATTTTAATGAGGAAAATAATAACACCAACGAATCCATGATTGTGGCAAAAGAAACACTTATTATTTGGGCTGAAACAATGAGCAGCACACTAGAGGAGACAAAGTAAAACCACACAATTTCCTGGCCAAAATGGCCCAATATCACAATTTTCAGAAATTTTTAGCCAAAAAACACTGTTTCGGAATTAAATAGGGAAATACCACTTTCATGGTACTCGAGTTTGGAAAACTCGAGTACCATTTGGAACTCGAGTTTAAGACACTCGAGTTCCTAGAAGTTTTGCCACCGTGGCACTGCTAAGGTGGAAATTTGGCGAATAAAAAAAATAATGTGGTACTCGAGCTTGGTATACTCGAGTACCATGCAACACCATACTCAAGTATAACATGCTCGAGTACCTTTTATAAATAAAATGTTGTTTATTTTATTTCTACAGTACTCGAGCTCACCAAGCTCGAGTACCTTGTAACTTTTTTTTCTTTTTTTTTTGGGATTATCGACAAATAAACATAAACATAAAATGTTGTTTATTTTATTTCTATAGTACTCGAGCTTACCAAGCTCGAGTACCTTGTAACTTTATTTTATTTTGTTTTGGGATTATCGACAAATAAACATAAACATAAAAATAAGTAGCTTTTTTATATATTTATTTATTTAAATAGAAGCATTGTAAAATGCAGAGATTTTAATTTCAAAATATGAATTTAATTTCTACATTAAGTAAAACTATTCACTGTTTTCTTATAAAAATTGTTCACTCTCTTTTTTGCGTAAATCATTTTTTGTTCACTATTTAAAAAATTGTTCGCTGTTTTCTCATAAAACACCTAGTAAAATCGTGTTTTCTAAATTTAAATGTCAAATCTGAATGCTTTTTCATGTTTGAATTTCACAATAATCGAATCTATTTTTCTGCATTGATAAAATCTACTTCTACACTAATAAAATTTTCTCTCTGCACATCATGTTTACTGTATATTCGAATCTGCTTACTGCATTCATAAAATTTGTTTTTTGCATTAAGTAAAACTGTTCATTGTTTTTTCATAAAAATTGTTCACTGTTTTCTGCATAAACTATTTCTAGCATTCTACATAAAATTATTTTCTGTTCAGCATTATTTCAAAAGTTGTTCACTCACTTTTCTGTGTAAATTATTTTTTGTTCACTATTTAAAAAATTGGTCACTGTTTTCTCATAAAACACTTAGTGAAATCGTGTTTTCTAAATTTAAACGTCAAATCTAAATGCTTTTTCATGTTTGAATTTCACAATAATCGAATATATTTTTCTGCATTGATAAAATCTGTTTTTACATTAATAAAATTTGCACTCTATACATCATGTTTACTGTATATTCGAATCTGTTTACTGCATTCATAAAATCTATTTTTTGCCTTAAGTAAAATTGTTCACTGTTTTCTCATAAAAAAATTTCACTATTTTTGCATAAACTATTTCTAGCATTCTGCTTAAAATATTTCTGTTCAGCATTATTTAAAAAATTGTTCACTATCTTTTTTGCGTAAATTATTTTTGTTCACTATTTAAAAAATTGTTCGTTGTTTTCTCATAAAACACTTAGTGAAATCATGTTTTCTAAATTTAAACGCCAAATCTGAATGCTTTTTCATGTTTGAATTTCACAATAATCGAATCTATTTTTCTGCATTTATAAAATTTGTTTCTACATTAATAGAATTTTCTCTCTGCACATCAAGTTTACTGTATATTCAAATCTGCTTACTGCATTCATAAAATCTTTTTTGCATTAAGTAAAACTGTTCACTATTTTCTCATAAAAATTGTTCATTTTTTCTGCATAAATTGTTTTTAACTTTGGCACGATTATGCTCTTAAATGGTTTTTGTGTTTTTTTTAAATATGTAACCATATGAATAATGAACAAACTCCATGAATGAAAAATGAGTGATTCATATAAATCACCTAATGGTAAGTGCCTCGAATAATTCGAATTTGTAAAAAAGTTCGAATTAGTTGAATGTAGAAATTCGGGAAAAATTGATGGAAAATCAATGAACGTACCAAATTGTGAAGGTGTACATAAGATGTACAAATAGTCTAGACTTGTTGAGAAAGTACAAATCTACTTTTACAGGGATGCATACACCTCCCATTGTAGTCTTTTAAAGCTGGCTAGCTTGCAGATTGTACTGCAACTTCTTTCATACTCATGGCTTGGGTACCTAATCATTAGTATTGAACAACTGCATTGTAAAAACACTAGGAATTGCACATTTTTAATTACATTATTATGCCATTCTCATATTTTTTTAAAGTATTTTTCATGTGTATTATTTTCATACTAAGCTACATTGTATTTCTACAAAATTTAATGCAATACAAGTGCTAAATGTCTTTTTTAGATTTCTACTGCCTATTGCTTCCATGCTTTAGAAACCAAAATATTTTCTAGTTGATTGCTGAATGGGGAACAATACACAATATCTGGTCCAATCAGAGTCCGCTCACATAGGCTTAATATATGCAATAATCTTCCAATCAAAAGTACGAGTTGACATTAGAACGTAACCATTAGTAGAGGAAAGTCAAATAAATTGAAACAAGAGGTATAGAAAAAGTCATGTTTCTTTAGCAATTTTATGAAACAAAGTCTAACAAGATACATAGCTACAATTAACACTGAATAAATAAACTGTCTATTACACGTGGAACAAGAACTTCTAGACAATGTCACTTTGCAAGAAATAGAAGTGGTATCAACTAAAAACATAACAAAAGTGAAATGTCTTACGATATTTAAAAGATTTTTTTTTAAAGATTTTGTTTTTCATAACAAAAAGAAAAAAAGATATTTGTTTTGTGATGCGTTGGATGGCTATCAAACTATTTATCATTTTGCCATTTTGGAAGGAGTGTATAGAATGATTATATATATATAATTGTATAGAGATTCGTTCAAAATTTAAATTGAAAGAAATGAATCAAATGATACCTTAAAGTGTGGATGAAATGAGGTTATAATGCACCACAATAATGATCTTATTTATACCCCCAATAATTTCGTAGATTGACTAAGTTATGAGTCGCAACGCTCAACATCAAATTGTACAATGCGAAACAAGTTTAGATCTACTTCAACAAATGGATTATCACAAGTTCTAGCAGATCAACAACTACAGACATACACAAACCACTACAGAGGGAAATGGGTTGGAAAGAAGAGAGATTTCCTTAATATACCAATATACACGTACGAGAGTCTTGGAAGTGTCGGGCATATCATGGTCGGCAAACCTACAAAACTAAGTATAGATACCACCGCAATAGAGTTCACCGTAGCAGAACCACCATGGTCAATCCTATACGAGAAGAGGTGTGAGTTGGAGGTGTATTGTCGATGACATGGGTTACGAGTTCCTAAGGCACGCTCAGCTGAGTTACCTAGAGATGAACCTGCCAACATACTTGCTTGTCTTGAACAAGAGAACAATCAAATGCAAAACCAATTAGACCATTTTCATGCAATCCAAAAAGCTAGGAAGCATCTAAAGGGGAAGGTGCAAGAGCGAGCCATCAAGTCTATTAATGAAGTTACTGCGTTAGATGATAAAAGAGATATTTCAGACTTCTCAGATTCAAGTAATGATGATTTTCAAAAATTTCTACCTACGAACATTAAACGTTGTTGTTAATGTCTACACGTTATGTGCAATACAAAATGTTGTTAATTGACAACTGATGATTATGTACATTCAACTTTTGCAAATCTAAAGATTAACTATTCATTAGCTTTGGCTAAGTTTATATGAAATCACTTGCTCATTCTGCTGTTCTTTGTTGCTACATATGATTCTTGTGCTTTGGTTGGATAATGTCCTCTGCTTTGTAATGTAAGAAACACCTTAGGAAGTAAAATGCCTCTAGTTAGATACGTTGATGTTTCCAATATTCTGTTTGTGTAATTTGAAATGTTACACACATAAGACTTATCACCTAAATTAGATTTATTGTACATTACTTGTTAAGCCCTGACCAGAAATACTCATGTGCTATTACTTCTAACTAGTAGTCACAGATTATGGGAAGAGCGTTTTGAGTAGCATCCTTGAAAATGACCAAAGATAGTAAACAGTTCTACATGTGCTGCTCAACAACTCGATACTATTGAGCCCTGACCAGAAGTACCCATCCACACTCACATGAATACACTGATATGCAACCCTTTGTAATGCACCATTTTCAAGGATGCAGAGCATCCCTGGAAAGTTTATGCATCAATTTTGGGGGTGAGCTATCCACCATTGCTACACTGATGTTTGCAATGCTACATGTGCTGCTTAATGATTTGGTACGTTCTTTGATTTTCCATTGAGTTTACACGATTTTGTTCATTCAACAATTTTGAAATTTTCATCAAATCAAGATGATCAGTACATTAGTAAACAGTTTTAAATTGAATTTTCACAATTTTGTACATTTGACAACTTCAAATTTGGAAACAAATTTGGATGATCTATACATCTAATGTAATTAATTTTCCATTGAGTTTACTCAATTTGATACGTTCTTCAATTTTCATTTGAATTTTCACGATTTTACACACTCAACAAATTCGAATTTTTCAACAAATTCGTATTATCTGTACATCTAATGTACACTATTTTTCCTTGAGTTTTCGCGGTTTTGTACATTCAACAAATTCCAATTTTTTAAATAAATTCATACGATTTGTACATCTAACGTACACACTTTTCCATTGAATTTTCATTATTTTGTACTTTCAATGAAGTCAAATTTCTCAACAAGTCTAGACTATCTGTACATTTTTCAACAAGTCTACACATTCACGATTTGGTACGTTCATTGATTTTCCATTTATTTTTCCCGAATTTCTACATTCAACTAATTCAAACTTTTTCACAAATTTGAATTATTTGAGGCACTTACCATTAGGTGATTTATACGAATCACTCATTTTTCTTTCATGGAGTTTGTCCAATATTCATATGGTTATATATTTTTAAAAAAAAACACAAAAACCATTTAAGTGCAGTAACCGTGCCAATGCTAAAACGGTTTATGCAGAAAACAATGAACAATATTTATGAGAAAACAGTGAACAGTTTTACTTAATGCAAAAAAAAAGATTTTATGAATGCAGTAAGCAGATTCGAATATACAGTAAACATGATGTGCAAAGTGCAAATTTTATTAATGTAGAAACAGATTTTATCAATGCAGAAAAATAGATTCGATTATTGTGAAATTCAAACATGAAAAGGCATTCAGATTTGACGTTTAAATTTAGAAAACACGATTTCACTAGGTGTTTTATGAGAAAAAAGCAAACAATTTTTTACATAGTGAACAGAAAATAATTTACGCAGAAAAGTGAGTGAACAATTTTTTAAATAATGCTGAACATAAAATAATTTTATGCAGAATGCTAGAAATAGTTTATGCAGAAAAAAATGAACAATTTTTATGAGAAAATAGTGAACAGTTTTACTTAATGCAAAAAAAAAAAAAAAATTATGAATGCAGTAAGCAGATTTGAATACACAGTAAACATGATGTGTAGAGAGAAAATTTTATTAATGTAGAAGTAGATTTTATCAATGCAGAAAAATAAATTCGATTATTGTGAAATTCAAACATGAAAAAGCATTCAGATTTGACGTTTAAATTTAGAAAACAAGATTTCACTAGGTGTTTTATGAGAAAATAGTGAAAAAAAATAATTTACGCAGAAAAGTGAGTGAACAATTTTTTAAATAATGCTAAACATAAAATAATTTTATGCAGAATGCTAGAAATAGTTTATGCAGAAAACAGTGAACAATTTTTATGAGAAAACAGTGAACAGTTTTACTTAATGCAAAAAACAAATTTTTTGAATGCAGTAAGCAGATTCGAATATACAGTAAACATGATGTGCAGAGAGAAAATTTTATTAATGTAAAAGTAGATTTTATCAATGCAGAAAAATAGATTCAATTATTGTGAAATTCAAACATGAAAAAGCATTCAGATTTGACATTTAAATTTAGAAAACACGATTTTACTATGTGTTTTATGAGAAAACAGTGAACAATTTTTTAAATAGTGAACAAAAAAATAATTTACGCAAAAAAGAGAGTGAACAATTATATAAGAAAACAGTGAATAGTTTTACTTAATGTAGAAATTAAATTCATATTTTGAAATTAAAATCTCTTTATTTTACAATGCTTCTATTTAATAAAAAATACATAAAAAGCTACTTATTTTTATGTTTATGTTTATTTGTCGATAATCCAAAAAAAAAAGAAGAAGAAGAAGAAGATACAAGGTACTCGAGCTTGGTGAGCTCGAGTACTGTAGAAATAAAATAAACAACATTTTATGTTATGTTTATTTTTCGATAATCCCAAAACAAAATAAAATAAAGTTACAAGGTACTCGAGCTTGGTGAGCTCGAGTACTGTAGAAATAAAAAAAACAACATTTTATGTTTATGTTTATTTGTCGATAATCCCAAAAAAAAAAAAAAAAGTACAAGGTACTCGAGCTTGGTGAGCTCGAGTACTGTAGAAATAAAATAAATATTTTATTTATAAAAGGTACTTGAGCATTTATACTCGAGTATTGTGTTGTATGGTACTCGAGTATACCAAGCTCGAGTACCACATTATTTTTTTTATTCTCCAAATTTCCACCTCAACAGTGCCACGGTGGCAAAACTTCTAGGAACTCGAGTGTCTTAATTCGAGTTCCAAATGGTACTCGAGTTTGGCAAACTCGAGTATCATAAAAGTGGTATTTCCCTATTTAGTTCTGAAACAGTGTTTTTTTGCTAGAAATTTCTGATAATTGTGGTATTGGGCCATTTTGGCCCAATTTCCTGCTTTATTGTTTGGAAAAGAAAAATCCCAACGCGGCCCAACAGCAACAATTATATTCACTCCCCGTCAAAGTCTGCAGAGAAAGCCCAAGAATACCAGAGCTAAGGTGCACATAAAAAATTATATAATTGGAATATTGAGAGATTCAAATTATTAAAGCGTCATGTTGTGGAGAAATTATATGGTTTTCATGGTTTACAAGTAACGTAGTCCACCATTTCATTTAAAAACTCTCATCTGTTTAAAATTGTTGAATTAAAAAAAATTAAAACAAAATTAATTACTGATTTAGCAATTTTAAACAAGTTGGAGTTTTTTAGTGAAATGGTGAACAAGTGACGTGATCCACCAGAGGACTATATAATTTCTCCATATTGTGGGGAAAAACATACTTACAAATTTGAATTAGCTCATTGAGTAGAACTTGATAGTTTGCCTACAACAAATGGACAAAACTTTGATTAGCAATGAAGAAATTTATACTAAAAAATAAAAAGAATTACCCCTAAAAATCTTAAATTGAAGTTCCAAATTTAATTCCCAACTAAACCTTTTTTAATACCCTATCTAAGTAGATTGAGTTGGGGTTAAAAAAAAAAAGTGACTTTGTAAAATCCTCATAGCAATGTTTTGACAATGTTCACTTCTCTCCGTCATTTTTTTTTTATACAAGTATTGTTCAATACTATGTCTACTCCATCACACACCCAATTCCAGCAAAGTAGCTTCAACCTATAATATCATATGTTTTGTATGCGATACAAATATGTATTTATCCAAGATGAATGACTTGTCAGAAGTGCAATCTAAGCCTAACTTGAAAATCAGCAATTCTGCAAAATCTAATATATATATATATAATATATATATTAGGTGAAGTAGAGAAAACTCCAATTGCAATTCTAAAGGAGAATTCTAATTTTGTGTCATGTGCCAAGATCCACTTGTCTAAATTTAAGTGAATCAGTTGTAATTTCGGTGTGCTCTTTTTTTCTTTTTTTTTTCTTTTCACACCTGCGTATTTCAAGATTCATCTCCCCTTCTCCAATAATAACCTTAATATACAGCTACCCGTTGTTCAATGAATGCTATGGAATTTGATAAGGAATTTGAAAAGAATTTCTCGGAATCAATGATGCATGTATTTGAGTATTTATGTATCTTATATAGGAAGAGGTTTTCCATAAATTTCCATTGTAATTTTTTGATTTCATGGATTTTTTCTCAAAAAAAAAAAAACACGCCTCTACCACTCATATTCATCCGAACCTCCTTTCTCTCTCTCTCTCTCTCTCTGTAAAATTCAATTTCTACTTCTCAACTAAATCTGTTTTATCAAGATTTTTTTTTTTTTTGGTTTCATTTCATCTCTGCAAAATTTAGTCTAATCTATCTTTCTCTCGCTCTGTTTTGTAGATCAATTATATATTTCCTTTACAAAGGCAGGCTTCATATGCAAGGTAATTGTTAATTAGATTTATATTTTTATTATTATTATTATTTTGTTTGCAAGTTTTATGGGGTTAATTATAATCTAGCTCTCACTCTCTATTTTCATTAGATCTATTTATTTTCGTCCTATGTTCTCAATCTCTTTCTCTCAAGAATTTTTGGTTTATAGGATTGATGATGGGCTCCTTTTCTTTTTCTTTTCTTTGGAGTGTTAAAGAGATATATAGTGTTTATCGCAAAGGTAGGCTTTGGATGTATTGTTTTTTTTTTTTTTTTTTTAATTATTAAACATGGGAATCTTCTCAAAATTAAACCACAGTCTTCTCTGATCTTTACTCATAGATCTTGGATATCAAAACTCAGACTTATATACAATTGGTGGAGATATGAACTCAAGCTGTTTTGCAGATCATATATATTTATGGTTTCGTTCTCTCTCTGCAAAATTCATTTATTCTCTCTTCTCTCCCTTTGTTTTGCAGATTAGGCATAGATCTTTTCATTCTTTGCAAAGGCAGCCTTCAACACAGCAAGCAAGGTAATTGTTAAAGAATAAAGATATCATTTTTATTACTTAATTTCTCTAATTCCTTTTTTTTTTTTTTTTGTGGTAAGTTTTACGGGGTTGATTACAATCTTGCTCTCACTGTTTTCATCTGATCCATCTATTTGTTTTGTAAAGTAATAACGTTTTATTACTCTACAAAAAAAGAAAAAGAAAAAGAAGAAGCATCAAATAATGTTTGAATTGATTGAAAAGAATTGTGTTTGGGCTTTGGTTCTTTGGGCTTGGGTATGTAGATTTAGAGTGTGCTGAGTGTTTAGGTTTTGCATGTATAGGTTCTCTTTGATTGTTTGCATGTATAGGCAAAGCCTAAACACTCACACAACTTCTTGGATCTTTCCTCATAGATATCTGATCCCAAAACTCATACATATATACGATTGGTATGCCAAACTTGAACAGTTGAACCTGTGGCTGTGATGAGAACTTCTTCTAATAACATATCTTGATTATTTGCCTCCATGTGTATGGTTGTATTGTTAGTAAATTTTTATTTGTAGGGTTCTTTGATTTAAAATTTTGTAATTTGATAATTTGGGTATTTAAATTGTTACTTTGCAATCAAGAATGAAAAGATGTCTCTCACTTTCTGTTAGATTTCTTCATCTAACTGTCTGCTAATTTCTTTCCCCGGAACAAGAAGTAAGGAAGATGAAGCATCAAGAACAAAGAGGAGTCTACCCCGCCCATTACGACGTGCTTCTGATGGGTACCTATTCTTTTTCTTTCAAAATTTTTCCTAAATTTAGAAGGAAAATTTGACCTTTTATCTATTTTTAAAGTTACATTTTGGTTCATGATTAAAACTTAGAAATTAACAAGAGTTCCCTCTGATTTTTGATTAACAATGCCTCCGACGGGTTCCTATTCTTTCTCTGACTTTTTTTTCCCCACAAGTTTGAAGTTAAATTAATTTTGTTGTATGTTTTCCACTTATACAATTGCAATGAGATTTTGTTTCTTGAAATTAGGGTTATGGAAATTGAAATTATGATATTTGACTATTTTTATTAAATATCCTCGGTAATGGTTTGTTTGAATTCTTCTTTTTTGGATTTAAATCATTCAATTTTTTTCTCTACAGATCTAGAGTCTCTAATTTAATCAGAGCAAAGGCATTAATTTATTTTCCTTATACTCTCTTCGATTATGGTTTGCTGTCAATTTAGGAATTTGGATTCATAACCCTTTTCCTCTCTATTTGTTAAAATTAGGGAAAAAACTCACAATATGAAAATCCTATCTGAGCTTTATTGGCCTCTTACCTGTACTACTGTTTTTTTTAGGGGAGTGAAATTGTGGGATTTTGAAATCTAATAGAATAACTTACTCTATATATTTTTTTAAAAAGAGACTTTTAAGTCTTGATTTTGTTGTTTTTGATGTTGGATTTTAATGGGTTTAAATTATGAAATCTAAAAGTATAATAAGGAAATGCATCAAGTTCTAAAGGTTTTTTTTTTTTTTTTTGTCTCAAATTTCAATTACATTTGTTAGTATACTTTTCTAATTGTGGATTACTTCTGGAAATTTTAAATGATGAACATGGGAAGCATTGGCTTGTCAAATGCCAAAAAATGCTTCGACTACTTATTGTAGGAACCGACATGTATAAAATTCCAAACTTTCAAACATGCCACAAAATTGGAATGGGACATTGGAACCGAGATGAACCTTATCCTTACGGTTATGAAGAATTTGTAGTGACATGCAAAAGATGCTCAATCGACCTTGAAATGTTTAAGTTGGTGCATAGGTTTCTTTAAGTCTCTTTTATTGTATTTTTTTACTTTGATTATAGCATCACTTAAATAAAAAGATGCAATATTCTGTTCCATTGTTAATTGTTTTTTAAGCTTTGCAAAATTTTTACAATTATGATTTCCTAAATGGTTTGCCAAAATCAATGATAAAAGATTGTGGAAAATTCAAAGTGTAATCAACTCTATCCTTGTGATTATCAAAAATTTGTAGTTAAATGCAATATATATTTTTAATGTTTTATCTAACTCTATCCTCTTTGTGATAAACCCAAAAAGACAAAAAAGAAATTGACCAATAGTATCACTACAATTAACCATTTCCCGTGCGGTTATCAATAGTATTTAAATTATATATATATATATATTATATATAAGAATTATACAATGCATCTTAATGTGTATTTTCAGTATATTCATGCAATTGTAAAAAAATTACATAATGCAAAGTTTTGTTAATCCAAATTTCCTAGTTAATAATATAAATTTAGACTTAACTAAGCCTTTTAAACATGAATAAATCTGGCGAAAATGGGCTTTTTCCCTTTTCGCGAAAAAAAATCAAAATGTTGCCCCCTTTTCCAAACTAATTAGGGAAATACTCCTCTTTTGAAACTCGATTTTCTCAAAATCGAGTTAAGCCCTATAGTGACATTTTAAGGAGCCTATAATGACATTTTAAGGAGCCTATAGTGGCGTTTTTTAACTTGATCTCCATGAAATTGAGTTATAGCTAAAAAAAAAAAAAAAAAACTTGCATGGAACTCGAGTTCATGGAGCTCGAGTTCCAAAATGCCACTATAGGTCCTTAAACCGTCACTATCGGCTCCTTAAAACGCTACTATAGGCTCCTTAAAACGTCACTATAGGCTCCTTAAAACGCCGCTATAGGGCTCCAAAATTTTTTTTTTTGAAACTCGGTTTTGAGAAAATCGAATTTTAAAAGAAAGGCATTTCCCTAATTAGTTTGGGAAAGGGGGCAACATGCTGATTTTTTTTTTTTACGAAAAGGGCAAAAGCCCATTTTCCCCGAATAAATCTACCTAATAATATCCTTACAACATTTTTTAAAAACTTAAAAAATATAATAATGACTATTTATCAATATTATTTACATTATATATATATATAAGAATTATACTATGCATTTGTATTTTTTAAATATATTCATGCAATTGTAAAAAAATTACATAATGCTAAGTTTTGTTAATGAAATTTTCTAGTTAATAATATGAATTTAGACCTAACTAAGCGTTTTAAACATGAATAAACTCATGATTAATAAATAAATAAAAACAAAACCAATAGTATCACTTAAATAATGAAATGCAATATTTTTTTTCATTGTTTTATTAAATGATATCCATTCCCGTTTAATATTTAAACATGAATTTAGACTTAACTAAACCTTTTAAACATGAATAAATTCATGATTAATAAATAATAATAAAAACCAATAGTATCACTTAAATAATAAAATGCAATTTTTTTTCATTGTTTTATTAAATTATATCCATTCTTGTATGGTAGCACGGGCTACATATTAGTTAAAAATAAAAGAAAAACAGTTGCTTTGTACCTTACAAATCTACAACACAATTGCCACAATATTCTTCACCAGGAAAAGAAAAAGAAAAAGAAAACCACCAAATCTAAAGCCATTTTTAAAGCAGAATTGCACTAACCTTTTTCAACTAATTAAGCATTGATATTGTTGCCACCATTCTTGTTTTGATCATCACTCAAGTTAATTGTTTTCCCTCTTGACCCCACCAAATGCTTGGAACGGAGAATGTGGATGTCATAGCTATAACACCCTGTGCAAACCTTGCGATAGAGATAAATGATTGATACATGCTCAATAATCCAGTAATGCTGCCCTTGCTTAGGATCCAAACTTTCTTCGAATTCTTTATGCATATGCCCAAAAACTTCAATTTTTTGAGGCTTCTCAAATGTTGGATTCCAGAGAGTACCTCTTTCAGTTGCGGACTAGGCCCAATCACAAAATTTTCAAGAAGAGGCAATGCTCCTTCATGAATCAACAATGAGTGTAATGCATATAAGTCTTCAAGGCAATTTTTTTATGGTATATTTCAAGGTTGTAGGATTTAATTTTTCACTTAAAAATTAACGTCATGTAGTATATGTAAAAAATTATAGGATTTAATTTGTTATACTCCTCAATTATAAGGTTAAAAAAAATATTTATAATAAAAAAGTGAAGATTGTTATTCCATCTTGGAAGATTGTGGTTCAAATCTTAAAATTAAAATTTTCCATCAAATGGAAGCCAGTGGAAAGTACTGTCTAACCAAGGAGATTTTTTTTTTTTTTTTTTGACATAAGTGGCCTTTCTTTTGGATGCCAAGTAAGAACATTAGCATCCGAATTTCTAAAAAAGTGGATCTTTTAATTTATTTATTATCTATAAGTTGTGCAATTATATTAATTTTCATTAGTATTTACAGTTAATATCATATCTAATTTTTGTTAAATTAAGGATAATTGGGATTTATTTATCTAGACTAAATAATAAAATTAACAATGTAGGGATAATAAATCCCATTATTTTAATTTTTTTTTAGGAAAATATCAAATATTCCATTCAAACACAACGTTTAAGAAAATACCTTAATTATGTACGTGTTGATCAGTCCGTCAATGTTTAATAAACCATGCTCTGGTTCCGTGGGTCCAGTGGTGGCTCCACATTCAAGTTAAGGTGTTCATATGAACACTTCGAATTGCCAAAAAAACAGTATAAATGATTGCAAAAAATTTTACACACGCTCACATATACATATATTAAACTAATTTTTTTACCACCTTAAAAGATGTAATGAACACCCTGACTTGAAAATTACAAAAACTAGCCACAAATCCGCGCGTTGCGCGTGATAATTATTTTTATAGTGGTTTTTAAATTTTCTTTTTGGTAATTTAAACTAATTTAATAATGAGTAATATATTTCGTAATCATACATTTATTTATTATAGGAACAATCATAAATGTAATATAGGAACAATCATAAATATAAATTTTGTCGTACCAAAATGAAAATAATACAATTTTTCTCAAAAATTCAAAAGCAAGTTAACAAAAAGATTCATTTTTAATAAAAGTTATATATAACATTTTGTAAATCATTAAAAAGAATATAAAATTTGAAAATTACTCTTTTAGTTTTAAACAAACTTTTTCAAACTCTGTCTACAATCCAAAACACCGAAAAACATAAGCTTAATAAAATTTAACAATGATTAATTGGACCAATTAGGAAAACAATTTGTTGTTGATAATCTATTAAGGTTATTTTTCTTTGCAGAAATTGTAATTTCGTCCACCCAAAACATATTATCAAATAAACAATTATTAGCAAAATCTAAAAATTAAATTTCTATATATGCATTGTTATAAAATAATAATAATAATAATAATAATAATAATATAATGGCAAAAGCTAAAATTTGTCACCCATCTAATTATTTTCATTTGGCTAACCTTTGTTTTCTCTAAATAAATAGCAATACAACTATTAAGAGTACTTTGACCACTACAAGAATTAAAAAATAAACAAAAATTAGTAAGTCTCATAGTTTAACATCTAAATTGAGCACTATAAAAAATCATGCTATGTAATAAAATAAATACCAAATTATCCAAATCATGCTATGTAATATAATAATATTATATTTTTATATGTTATATTTAATTCTTTATAAAACAATATGATAACATTTAACAATCAAAGAGAACCAAAAAAAAAAAACAACAACAACAACAACAATTTAAAAAGAGAACTAAATCGCATTAACCCAAAGAGAGAGAGGAGAGAGAGAGAGAGAGAGCCTTTTTGTGAGGAAAAAACTATGCATAAAATGGAAGAAATTGTGACAAATTTATAGTAAAAGTGTGTAAATAAGAAGAGACAAAAATAAAGGAAGATAGAGGGAAATGGGAAGAATGATATTAATGTAGAGGGTAGTGAGAATATGAAACGGTAGGGGAGGGAGAAAGGTTGGAGAAGTAGTGGGGAGATGAAAACGTAAGGGAATGAGAAAGGTTGGAGAAGTGTAAATATTAAAAAAATAAATGTTAAAAACAATTATAGGAAAATTGAAAAGAAAAAAAATAATAACGTGCACGCTGATGTGGCTCAACTGGAGTGTAACAATAATAAATGCTACGTTTCAGCTTTTAGATATACTAGTCGTAGACCCGCGCGTTGCGCGTGATAATATTATTGTTTTAGTTATGATTGGTTAATAATTGGTTTTTCTTTTTCTTTCAAGTTAATATATTGGCTTTAAAAAAATATACAATCTAATATATTAATTCAACAACAACAATAATAATAATGTTGAATAAAATAATATGAGAAGAAAAAAAAGTAACAATAAAAAATATAACAATAAACACCAAATTAATTATCTCTAAATAAATACCAAATTATTTAAGTCATATTATGTAATATTATAATATTACATTCTTATGTACTATCTTTAATTCTTTACAATGCAATATGATAAAATTTAACAACCAAAGTGAAAAAAGAAAAAAACAAACTTAAAACACAATTAAATCATATCAACCTAAAGTAGAGTTCTAAAAAACACAAATTTCTCAACCTAAAGCAGAGATGCAACCTAAAGCAGATATATATATCACCAAAAATTGAGAGAGAAAGAAAGAGAAATAATTTTTTTGTGAAGAAATATTATGCATATAGTAAAAAAGAGAATGCCAAATTTATACTAAAAGGATAACAATAAGAAGAAACAAAATAAAGGGAAAGATGAAGAGTGATATTAAGAGAGAGGATAGTAGGGAAATAAAAATGTAAAGGGAAAGAAAAACGTTGAAGAAAGTGAAAATGTTAAAAAGTCAGTACAATTTAATTTATTTAAATTTAAATAAAATATTATATGTTTAATTAAAAATATATATTAATAATTTAATTATACGGAGGATATGGCTAAGTTTAAATATTGAATAAAATAAGATGAAAAGATTAAAAAAGTAAAAATATAAAATATATAACAATAAACACCAAATTATCCAAATCATGTCATGTGATAGAATAATATATATTATATTCTTATATATTATCATTTTTAATTTTTTTATAATGCAATAGTATAATATTTAACAATCAAAAAAAAAAAACTTAAAACATAAAACTAAATTGTACCAACCCAACGTAGAGTTATAACAAACACAAAAATTTATCAACTTAAGCAAAGATGTAAGAAAAAAAAAATACTCCAAAAATTATTGTGTGTGTGTGTGAGAGAGAGAGAGAGGGAGGGAGAAACAACTTTTTTGTGATGTAAAACTATGCAAAGAATGGAAGAGAGAATAACAAATTTATAAAAGATTGTGTGAATATAAAGAGACAGAATAAAGGAAGATGAATGAAAAGATGAATAGTGACATTAAGGTTGAGGGTAGTGGGAAGATGAAAAGGTAAGGGAGGGAAAGATGAAGGGAAAAAATAAAGAAAGATGAAAAGTGATATTAAGGTTGAGGGTAGTGGGGAGATGAAAAGGTAAAAGCATGAGAAAGGTTGGAGAAAGTGTAATTATTTATAAAAAAAAAGTAAATATTAAAAAACAATTATAGGAAAATTGGAAAGAAAAAGGATAATAACATGGATGCTGATGTGGCTCAATGTGAGTACAATAACATTAAACTATAGTTAACTTTTAGTAATATATAAATCTAGATATAGATTTGGGTCTAACAAATAAAAGAGTAATGCTATGTTCATAAAATTTTTATAATAATTTTACAACAAATTATTAATGTTAAATTGTTACAGATTTTAATTTAAGTCAAATAGACATTACTTTTTTCATCCATCTATAATTTTTTGTCACATAAGATTTGCTTTGAAAATCTTATGGATGTTCCCTCCAAACATAATCCTTAACCCCCTAAACAAAAAAATAAGGTCAAATAAAAACAATAAAAATTAGAAAGTAGCAAAAAAAACCCAAACAAAAACAATACTAAGCCAAACAACAACAAGTGAACATATTATTCAACAAAAAACCTATTAAAAAAAATCCCTATCATTCAAATCTATAACTCATTCAACATATTACATATAAATAATATCTAATTTCATTTTTGCTAAAAAAATATAAAGAGAAATATTGTAGTTGTGAGTTCTCCTTGATAGCATCATCAGCTCTGCTTTCTTTGGCTTTGCCATTAGAACAGATTTACTCTCCTTGGTAGCAAGCATTATCTATTGCTCTCTACCTCTCTCTCCATTTTCTCCTCTATAACATCATTCCAAACTCTCTCACATTATTATTCTCATAATAGCATTCTCAATTCTCTTGTAAGTCGCTTTTTTCTTTTTCTTTTTGTTAGTTGAATGACATTGTAATACTTTATATTTGTGTTTATTTTTTTTTTTTTTTTTGTGATGTCCCTGTATTCAAGTTACTTCTTTATTAGATTTTGTATAATTTAAGTTTATGAGAGACTCTTAAAAAAAAAATTCCCATATAACTACTCCATTTGTTCTTTTTCTCAAGTGTGGTATATCAGGAGCATAGTTTTGAAACCGGACGGACATATGGTCCGACCGGGAAAACCTTGAACCGCTCATTGTTGCGGTTCTTTTAGCATAAAGAACCATTCTATGGGAAAAATGCAAGGAGCCGTGCGAACTGCGGTCGGACCTCACGGTTCTGAGAACCGTGAACGGTTCTCGCGGTTCTCATATTTTTGGTTGGAAAAAAAAATATCCAAACAGAAAACGTAAAAAGAAATCAAAAAACGGAGGATCTGACCCAGAAAACATCTGACAATGAAGAACAAGAACAAGAAATATATAGTCTCTTTGCTTCACTCTCAAAAAACATCTCACATAATCCAAACACTAAACAAAATCCAATTCTTACAATAAAGTTGAATCAAAACAAGCAAATATATAAATAAATAAAAAAAGAAGAAGAAGAACAAGCCGATCTGACCCAGTCTGGTGGTGGGAGGGGGCCAAGTGGCGGTGGGGCGGCGAACAAGGTAATGCTACATGGGAAACGCCGATCTCCACCGGCTTCGGCGACCTCGATCTGCTTCGATCTCCACCAGCTTCGGCGACCTCGATCTCCTCCGATCTCCATCGACTTCGCGACCTCGATCTCCTCTGATCTCCACCGACTTCGCGACCTCGATCTCCTCCGATCTCCACGGCTTCAGCGACCTCAATCTCACCAGTCACCGGCACTTCAAATTCTCTCTCTCTCTCTCTCTCTCTCTCTCTCTCTCCTCTCTCTCTCTCTCTCTCTCTCTCCTCTCTCTCTCTCTCTCTATCCTCTTCTCTCTCTCTCTCTCTCTGATGTGAATATCGGTAAGTATGTGATACATGTTAAGGTTGAGTAATAAATACCCAATTGAAAAATGTGTGGTGGAGGTTCTTATCCCTTAGTTTTTTTTTTTGTTTACGTAATTGTGTTTTTTTTTTGGATACAAACGTGTGGTATTTAATATTAAAAAGTGGAAATTATGAAATACTACTACAATATTTTCACAATAAATTTTAAGTAATAGATTGTTATTAGCTAATATTGGTGACTAAAAAATAATTTCAGTGGTGAGTTCAAATTAGAACTAGTAACAACTTTTCATATAAGATTTTGATGTGATTCGTGTGAAAATATTGCGAAAAATGTTGTGGATATAACATAACAATTTTTTCTTCAACTACTTTTGTTTGTATTGCTTTTTTATCTCTTCCTTTAATTTCATTCACTTTTGTTTCTAGTGCTTTTTTAGGTTTGTGAATGTGAGCTAGACAGCTGGTCACGTGGACATTAGAAAGTGGAAATTAGAAAGACAATCTGATGCTTTTAATTTTTTTTTTTAATAAAAAAATGGTTATTATTATAATTGGATGGATATTTCATATTTGGGTTTGAAATGGATAAATTAGACATAGCTAAAATATGGATTTATAGTTTTAATTGGACTATTTTAGTTAATTTTTCTATTTTTTATTAATTTAATATTTTTATATATATTTAAAATAATTATTAAATTGATTATGATGTCATCACGGTTCGACTCCGATTCGACCTCAAAAACCTTGAATCTCTTCCTTTTACGGTTCAATGAACGGTCCGAGTCTGAAAACCATGATCAGGAGTACTATAAAGCCTTGAGCAATACACATGTGCCGTGTAGGAATCTTACCACAAGTTTAAATCACGGCGCCAGAGTCACTCTTGCACTGGAAATTGTCTAGAGTGTATGTCGTTATGTTTCTAGTAAAATTCTAAATCAAAGAGATAACAACTGGTCTTAGGCCTCTCGCCATGCACTTTGTCTGCGGGCATTACTTAAATAGATAATACCTTCTCGCAAGTTGCGTTAGCATTTATCATTCTACACTAAGAGACAGAAAGATATAAAAAAAATATAAAAAATCAGGAATGTACGACTTAAATCCAAAAGTATATTATATGATACGCTACTAGAGGGCCAAAATCAAAAAAATTTGTCTAGGGGCTGACTTTAAATTATCTCATATTGAATCACAATTCAACAAAAAAAAAAAAACAAAGCACTACATACATGTCTTGAACAGATTATACCTTCTTGCAAGTTGCATTAGTTTAATATATGTAATTTTAATTAACTTTGAGCAAAACTAGATGACCAATTGAGTATCTTAAGGTAATTTCCCACCTAAGCTTCTCTTATTTATTCCTTTTAATAACCATAAGTCCATAACATTAAAGAAATAAAATATATGAATATAAAACACTTAAGTACATCTACAAAATTTCCTCTAAAAAAAGTACATCTACAAAAAGACATAATTTGAATTGAAATTAAATATAGCTAGTGGAATTGAAAAAATGAAATTTCAATATCAAGTTCATGGACCAACATGTGGGGGGAGTTTCAATAGTAAAGACAAAATGCAAATAGGAAACAAGTGAAAATATTAAAATGTGAAAATGAAGTTTGAAAGGAGGACAAATGTGGACAACTCATGACAAATGGCTTGGGGCTTCAAGTTTTAAACAATTTTTTGGCGACCCCTCACTTATCAACATAGTTCCACCCTTGCACTACTCGATTAGTTTAGGCCAATAACCAATGATCCTTTGATCAGTTTATTCTTCTCAATGTTTCCAACATGTATGTCTAGGGTTCAACCTCCTCTTCCCTTAGGGTAAATTAGGATTTTCAAGGGTTCTATATACTGATATTACATTTGTATAATCTTGTTAATATTCGTGACAAAATGGCTGCTGATGAGCTTTACAGCCAATATATTCTGCTTTATAGACTGTTACTATAAACTACTTGGATAATTACATGTGTTTGATAACCTATAATGACATGGCCATTTGTATTGGATGCTCATGGAAAGGATATCATTTACAGCATATGCTTTAAGTCTATCAGATTTTCAAACAATAAAATAAATTTTATTTTAAAAAAACCCAAGATTTGTCTCATTCTCAGCACTACAAAGGTCACATTGTTAAAAGAATTCCTTCTTTGCCTAATTGACATCCCTGATTTGCCCAATCAACAAGCATATATGGTATTTTCTTCAATATGATAAAGCAATCGAAAAAAATCAAAAGATTAGTGTTCACTTTTTCCAGAGGATTAAGAAAATATGTTTTAAGGTTGACAAATAGATCAAAATGTTTGTAAATTTACTACTTATAAGTGTAGTATTTTACAAATTTATGCTACATAACATTTATATAATTCGGCACCCATTTATATAGTTCAAAATCAAGTTCTCTTGTGCAATCTAATTTTAAAGAGAAGCAAATCTATCCATGAATGGTCCAGACTACTAATCATTATCTGCTATTAGATTCAAAGAGGCCATTCTAATGGATAATAAGCAAATGGGGGAGAACATTGAAATATATTCTCCTCATTGAAGCTTTTCTTCAAAAGATCATTTTATATTATGTTCTCCTCAATGCATTCTACTATTCATTAAAATAAGACCAAAACAGCCACTAAAAAAATGCTTAGCAAAAGTGCACCATTATCCTCTACTAAATTCTTCTGACTATCCAAAGGTATAGTTGAATTAAAATTGCATTGTAAAGCCATAGATTTAATAGCTATAGTGCATAAAATATGCTTAGTTAATGACAACTATAGAACGTTTATGGTCATAAAGTCATATAGTCTCAGCAAAAAAATAGAACGTTCATAAAGTCATAACATAATTCCCTTGGGTTGGGCACAAAGAGGCAATGAGAGTGGCCTTATTGATGTTACATGTAACCAAATCTAATTGGTGAAGCATTTTGAGAACACCTTGTAGGGCCTTTTAGGATGTTAGTTGTTGTAGCCTATGTCTGATCAAGTTGAGCTTTCATTTACACATGTATCAATATTCACAAAATCAATATCTTCCACCTTTTCAGTGATCCAAAATAAAGAAAAAAACCATGAACAACCTCATACCTATTGTAACCATGATTCTCTTCGAGTGCGTTAACAATCTCGAATGATGTAATGCAACAAGAGCTTTGCAAACTTAAATATCATGCTTATATTATTATATTTAATATAGATTATAGATCATTATTATGTCTTTTTGTTTAATATTCTGTTAATATTGAATAGATGTTGATTTTATTTGAAATGAATTAATTCCATATTAAACTTTTGTATCTCTCATTCTCACATGTTGAAAACTTTTTTTGTTTTATGTCTGGTACCCAAAAATGAAATCTTAGTTCAATCCATTGTAATGAAAGTTTAGTCTGGACTTGGACCTACTAAAATTGGACCATCCTAAACTTGATCAAAGAGATAGAAGCAATATCTTATAATTGAGGGGTATCGAAACCAGAAAGAACATAATTCGAAGAGGTTCATATCCTTTCATAGGATACATAAACAGTTACAAAATGATCACAACTGTAGGGAAAAATATTAACAAAGAAGTCCTTAATTATGTCAAAGACTACCACTTATTTGGGGTAAAACAACAAGCCGTACCAAAGACACAATAACAAGCATTTGAAAAAATTAAAAAAAAATTCAAAAGTCACAAGTCCAACCGATAGCAACATTTATGTCTCCACTCTCTGCTCAAGTCGGTAGATAAAGTCCAACAATTCCAAAACTATGGTGCACATGAGAATGATCCAATGTAGAGAGATTTAAACAAATTCCAATTGGCATCACTACGTAGAAATTACTTGCTTACCTACACGAATGGAAATAGCTTTAATTAGTAATGGAAGACGTTAATGTGACCAAAAGAAATGTATCTTTACAAAAAATTTTAAAATGAAAATCTTAAAATTAAATGATTCAATAAAACCCCTACATGCTAATTAAAATTTTTCATAGATCTCGTGCAATTCGAAAATAATATGAAAATTCGGATTCTAAAAGCAATAAAAGATGAAATATAGTAACAATTTCTAAAATGACAAGAGAACCATCACATTTAGATTGAGATACAATACGACTCAAAGCATTGTTCCCAATATTTTTATTTAAAAAATAAATAAAAGCAGCAGTAGCATAAATCTCACCAAAACGCTAAAAACTTATTTTACTAACCTTTCTCATCTGAAACGCTGATGTCATCACCACTAGCATTGTTTTTGTTGTCATCTTCTAGGTTGATTGTTTGACCTCTTGACCTCTCCAAATCCTTAGAACGGAGATTGCGGCCCTCATAGCCATAAAAACCTTTGCGAACCTTGTGTTGGAGTAAGATGAATGGCACATGCTCAATGATCCAATAATGTGACCCTTGCTCTGGATCCAAACTTTTTTCGAATTCTGTGGGCATATCTGTAATAATCAGTTCTTTAAGGTTTCTGAGGTGTTGGAAACCAGACGGTACCTCCTTCAATTGTGAACAATCCGCAATATGCAATTTTTCAAGAAGGGGGAACGCTTCCTTTTCTATATTCAATGAATTCAATTCAGAAAATTCTAGGAGCCGTAGTTCCTTGAGTTTCGAAAATCCCCCTTTCCCAATTTGCAACTTCTCTCCATTGTATGCTTTCCTTCCCAGTATAAGCTGGGCTAGATTAGGTAGATTTTGAAACGCTATGAGTGGATCATCACTCAACCTTGTCCAATAAATCCGTAATGAGACTAGGTGTTGAAGTTCAGAAATCCAGCTAGGCAATTTGGCTAAACGCCCTTCTATGCGGAGGAATTGAAGACATCTAGGAGGAGATGAAATGGGCTGTAAATCGATGACCTCATCTTCGTTGATCGAACTTACAAATAGATCTTTTAAGCAGTTCATGCTCTCAATAGAGACACACAAAGCCCTCCCAGTTTCCCTAGTTAGGTTTACCAAGCCAAGAATCCTCAATTGACTCAACTTCCCCAACTCTTCAATCAATTTGACCCCTCCATAACTTGCGTCCACTTTTTGTAGATCTGTCAGTGCCTTTAAGCATCCAACGCTCCAATGTAATTTAACACCTCTTAAAATATTAAGATTGAAATCCATCTTGACATCAAAATAGCTGACTACAAGACAACGTAGCTTATGAAGCATGTTGATTGTAACTGGTATCTCCTGTATTGCGGTTTGCAACATTAACAAAGTCTCTAGATTCTGCAACTTTCCGATGGAGTTTGGGAGTGTCTTCACTTTTGTATTATTCAAGTTTAAGTACCTTAAGTGAAATAAATTTCCCACCTCTTCGGGAAGATGATCTAGGGGAGTATTGTTAAAATCCAATACTTTCACAAGCTTGAAATTTTGAAGGAATTTACTCATGAAGGATATTGGAAATTCATTAATATTGAAGAGTAAAAGAGAATGGATATGAGATTTCTTAAATTGCTCCAATGCACCAAGCGAAGCTCTATTAGTCCTTCAAAACTAGACTGTTCTTTGGATAAAACATGACAGAAACTTAGATCTTCCATCTTTTGTAGGATGATCTCATGCAATAGATCATGGATTCGACAGTGCATAACTACTCCACCATAGCCTATCTTCAACACTTGAACCAAGCTTCTGTTAATAAGCTCAATCAAGTATTCATGGCCAATATCTTCGAATGCCTTATCATTTATTTTGTTGACAAAGCCCTCAGCTATCCATTGTTTAATCAATATTCCGCATGAAAGGGCAAAACTCACTGGATACAAGCCAAAGTATAAGAGACAAGATTTGAGGTGGTAAGGCAAGTCTTCAAAACTTAAGGATAGAACTTTGTTGACACTAGCAAGATGGGGATTTCTTCCTAACTCAAAGCCAAGATTGTCATGCAAGTTTCTCCATTCAAACAAGGTCTTGTTCTTAGTTGATAAAAGACCACCTATAGCAGTAATTGCAAGTGGTAATCCTTGGCATTTCTTAACAATTTCATGAGACAATTTCTCCAACTCTGTCGGGCATTGCCCTCCAAAGTCAAATTGGAATGCTCTTTTGCAAAAGAGCTCCCATGCTTTCTCTAGAGGCAATGGTTGCAACTGATGAGCATAGACGTGTGAAGATTTTTTGCAAAAATTAACAACTTCCCACTTACGTGTTGTGATCATTATTCTACATCCTTTGCTATTATCAAGTAAAGCATGCTTTATATCCTCCCAAAAATCTATTTTCCATACATCATCAAATACAACCACATACCTCTTTTGTTGCAAGTAATCTCTTAAGTTATTGATCAACGACACCCCATCCATTGTGTCCACTCCCATAGGAGGAGTCTCCTTATTAACCTCACAAAATTGCTTTATCATGCCCCTTAGAAGATCTTCTATGTTAAATGATTGAGACACCGAGATCCAAGCATGGAAGTCAAAGTGTCCTCTCACAGTTTGGTGGTCGTAGACTTTTTTGGCAAGAGTGGTCTTGCCCAATCCGCCCATGCCCACCACCGAAAGCACAATGCGATGAGGCGGTCCTCCTACCAACCAGCCAATCAATTCATCTCTAGGAAATTCAATTCCCACAATGTCAATATCATCTAGATAAAGAGAATCGTTTCGAGGGTCCGACCACCTAGCTGTTGGAGCAATGCTGC
Source organism: Castanea mollissima (assembly GCA_014183005.1). NCBI lineage: Eukaryota > Viridiplantae > Streptophyta > Magnoliopsida > Fagales > Fagaceae > Castanea > Castanea mollissima. Next base: position 54,990,674 of record JACAVU010000005.1, on the reverse strand, counting down.
CGGTTCCTTGATCAACGAATTTGAACTGATATCTATCACTTCTTTCCTTGATTTTTTGAAATGATGCTTTGATCTCCTGAATTTCAGATGCCATCTTATGGCGGGGTTTCAATGTTTTGAGTAAGTGAGCTGTTTTATGAACAAAACCGATGAAGCCACGCCGATGAGGATCATGTTGTGCCACATCAAGCAAGTATCGGTCTATGGCAACGTCTATACGGAAAGCAACTTCTCGTACTTGTTTCACCCAAGTTTTGACTCCCCCACTGGTGTCTTCTTCTGCTGCCGCCCTTGCATCTGCGTCCTTGAGGAAGGACTGAATGCTCTCCAGTTCATCTTTGATGTCAGCAACTTCTCGATGGATGCCTCGTAACAGTTTTGCTTCTTGGGTCAGCAAGGGAACCAGCTTGTTGATAAGAGGGGATACCGCCGTCTCCGCCATGTGCCTATCTTCTTACTCCAACGAAACGTACAATATTTCGTCTGAAATTGGCTCTTCCTTCCCTATGATCAAATGGACTATTTGTGTTCTTCTCTGTGATTAAGCTTCCACTAACTTTCCCTGAAGTTTTTTGCTTTCTTCTTTCTAGCTTTTGGTTCAGATTAGTCTGCTTTAGACACGTTTTGTCAGAAAAAATCAATCATATTTTAACCACGCCACAGCTGTAAAGTAACTCATAGCGTGTTAGACTTTTTGACTTTGCTGCGAAATACCACACCTTGTAACTGGATGCTTCCTTTCAAAGGAGTCCACTACAATGCATTTTTTATGTCCAATTCTCGTAACATGTTACACGCTTTGTCCAAATCCGGGATGAATATAGGTAGCTAATGAGGCCGTTTGATCAATTTTAAATGTGACACTGTCCTATTTATTTAACTTTTTTTTTTATAAAATAACAGATGTTTGAAATAAATTTATAAAATCAACTAAAGTAACATGATTGGAAAAGTATAAAGTAAAAAAAAAAAAAACAAGAAAAGTTGGAAAAAAATTTATATTCATGATACCCTCTAACTATTGGCATTTCTTGGATGAGTACACTCAGTCAAACTTGGAACAAATATTTTAAGTCTTTAGTCGGTGAGGTCGACTACACAAGTGGGTACCAAAGATGTCACGTGGTAGATACTGACCCTTGTCGGCCAAGTTGCCCTAGTACACTCGCATTAATGCTGATTTTTTTTTAGTGAAAGGTGGTCCAAGTCCAAGCGTCCAAGTCAGTTCGACGCATTCCAACAATTATAGAATTCGTGATATACAAAAATGTTGATGTTGTAATTAAGTTTTGTAGCGTAGACAAGCCAAAAAGATTTTGGCCATTGCTTAAAAATTTCGATGATGGAGAAAAGAAACTCTCTAAGCTGTGATTCCATTCAAATTTAGGACTTACGTGGGACAACGCTTCTTGAACTGGAGATTTTAAATTGAATGACAAATGGAAAAATTACAGGTTTGTGGCAACTTGAAGGTTTCAGTTATTCAATGCATGATGGGGGTTCTTGCCTACTTTGTTGATGGAACATATGTTTGTTCAATTTTATTTATGTTTTTATGTATTTTTACGAGGTGTACAAGCTTAGTAATCTAGTACGGTTTAAGTTACTTCATGTAACTTGAGTTCCTTGAAAATATTTTTGTGTAACTCAAGTTTTAGAAAAAAAAAAATTTCTAATTCCAAGTTTACTATAATTCAATTGTTTAAAAATCGAGTTTTACATTTGAAAATCGATTTTAGAGTAACATATTCCTAAATAGTTTTAGACATGAGACATTTTATTGAAAAGTTTATGAGAAATGGGCAAATGCCCATTTTGGCCCTACATGAAGGTAACAGAGATAAAAGGAAATAGTGTCAGACTCATGCGAGACTTAGGATTTGTTTGGGATCCGTTTATTTTGCTGAAATTGAAAACTTTTTGCTAAAAGTACAATATATAAAAGTAAAAGTTAATTAAAATAGTACAGTAGAACCCATGAATAGTATTAACAAGTGCAGTAGGGCCCATAAATAATAACAAAAATACGCTTAATAGTAAAATAAGCTACCTTTTTAATCTGGAGCTAAACTCACACCTAAATGTGTGCTATTTGCTTAACAGACAAACGACACCGTATCTCAGTTATTCCAAATGCTGCGTTTTGTGCACCCAAGCAAGATTTTGGTAATTCGTTGCAATTGCATGAGCCACTGGCCACGTGTCTTACAGTAATAGAAATAGAAATTCATTTTCTCAAAGCTAAGATTTGACCTTGTTTATGGTCCTTAAGGACTTAAAGGGCTATCTCAAATACAACAAACTTTCCCTTGTAAATTCGTAAAGCTGGTCCTCTCAAATGAAATCCACTAACGCTTTTTTAAGGCCACTCCTTGTTGAAAGCAGGTGGCTGATGACTGATGAGGCGGTTGGATCAAATTCCAAACACCACACATATAAAGAGTTGCAAATGGGTGTGTACATACCATAAAGTGTAATCTCTAAGTTTAACCACATTTCATTTGAGTCCGCTTATAAATAAAAAATAAAAAAAACAATTAATTTGAGTTATGTAACTTTGTTTTTATTGAATCTCTGTAAGTTTCAAATTTATTCAATTAAAGTTTTTGTGTTAACTTTCGTCAATTTTTATTAAAAAAATTTAGAAAGTATTTTTCAATAACTAAATGGAGTTTTTAATTAAAAATTCTTTGAATAAAAAAAAAATTGGGGCACTTAACTGCAAAATCTAACGAAATTTGATGAAGGTGACTTAAATGAATGAATTTGAAACTTAGAGACCTCTATTGAACAAAAGTAAAGTGAGAATATTAAAATAAATTTTAGTCAAATTTAGAGTATACAATTTACATTTTTGCCAATTTTTTATTTTGTTTTCTATTAAAAAAATTAATTAATTAATAAGTAATTCAAATTTTGAGACAAAAAATCATAATACTTATTCTATTTCCTTTGCTACAGAGGACGAGTTTTACTTCCTGATCCCTCAATGTGGAATTCATAATATAAGTTTTTTTTTTTTTTTTCTTTTCTATTGGAGAATCAAAATTCATAACTCATTCACCTGTTTCATACTCTAATACCAAAGATAGTATGAGTGAATCAGGAACACCTAGCTTAGGAGGGGACAAATGAGACGCATACGGACCCAAAAGAATTACAGAAGTTAGTCTTATGGGCCTACAATTAAGGAAAATGTTAACGAACAACGAACGGTGTTAGTTAAATTTTTTTTTTTTTTTTTTTGTGTTTTACTTCAAAAAAAAAATTGTTAAAAAAATGGTAAAAAATGATTAAAAAAATTACTACAAATTAAAAAATTGCCAAAATTTTTTAAAAAAATTATCCAAAAATTTACACAAAATATGTTATTAACGATCACTGTAACACAACCCCTAAAAATTAATTTGCCTCACTCTCTCACAAACATAAGTAGAAACCCAACAATCATACTCAAATAACATGGAGGACATGAAAGATATCTTATGTCAGGTTGGAGATTTCCTCTAAGAACACCAAGAAAGGCTCTGTAGATAACTAGATATTGCCAGAGATTATTTGTTTTGACGATTGGCTCTTCTCTGTTATTAGATATTGCCAGAGATTGGGCTCTGTAGATCAAATCCGCCTTCCTTAACTTTTTTTCTCACTCTTTTCCTTTCTTTCTCTCAAAAAACTTGAGTCAGATGAGATTAGTAACAGTCTGTGCGAAGCATAAATACAGAATTAAAAAAAGATAAGAAAAGTATAACCAAGCAAAATAAACGATTTCCACAGAAGATGATAAATCATGAATCTGCATTATTGAGGAAAAAGTGACTACAGAAGTCTTTAGTCGGTGAGGTTGACTACACAAGTGGGTACCAAAGATGTCACGTGGTAGATATTGACCCTTGTCCGGCAAGTTGTCCTAGTACACTCGCATTAATGCTGATTTTTTTTTCAGTGAAAGGTCGTCCAAGTCAGTTCCACGCATTCCAACAATTATAGAATTCGTGATATACAAAAATGTTGATGTTGTAATTAAGTTTTGTAGCGTAGACAAGCCCAAAAGATTTTGGCCATTGCTTAAAAATTTCGATGATGTAGAAAAGAAACTCTCTAAGCTGTGATTCCATTCAAATTTAGGACTTACGTGGGACAACGCTTCTTGAACTGGAGATTTTAAATTGAATGACAAATGGAAAAATTACAGGTTTGTGGCAACTTGAAGGTTTCAGTTATTCAATGCATGGTGTGGGTTCTTGCCTACTTTGTTGATGGAACATATGTTTGTTCAATTTTATTTATGTTTTTATGCATTTTTATGAGGTGTACAAGTTTACTAATCTAGTACGGTTTAAGTTAGTTCATGTAACTCAAGTTCCTTGAAAATATTTTTGTGGAACTTGAGTTCCAGAAATCTTTTTTTCTAATTTCAAGTTCACTATAACTCAATTGTCTAAAAATCGAGTTTTACATTTGAAACTCGATTTTAGAATAGCATATCCCTAAATAGTTTCAAACATAAGACATTTTGTTAAACAGTTTGTGAGAAATGGACAAATGCCCATTTTGGCCCTAGATGAAGGTAACAATCAAGGAGATAAAAGGGAACAGTGTCATGCTCATGCGAGACTTAGGATTTGTTTGGAATCCGTTTATTTTGCTGAAACTGAAAACTTTTTGCAGAAAGTATTATATATAAAGGTAAAAGTTAACTAAAATAGTACAGTGGAACTCATAAATAATACCAACAAGTGCAATAGGGCCTATAAATAGTAGCAAAAATAAATTTAATAGTAAAATAAGCGACCTTTTTAATCTGTAGCCAAACTCAAACCTAAACGCGTGCTATTTACTTAACAGACAAACGACACCGTATCTCAGCTATTCCAAATGCTGCGTTTTGTGTACCCAAGCAAGATTTTGGTAATTCGTTGCAATTGCATGAGCCACTGGCCACGTGTCTTACAGTTATAGAAATAGAAATTCATTTTCTCAAAGCTAAGATTTGACCTTGTTTATGGTCCTTAAGGACTTAAAGGGCTATCTCAAATTCAACAAACTTTCCCTTGTAAATTCGTAAAGCTGGTCCTCTCAAATGAAATCCACTAACGCTTTTTTAAGGCCACTCCTTGTTGAATGCAGGTGGCTGATGACTGATGAGGCGGTTGGATCAAATTCCAAACACCACACATATAAAGAGTTGCAAATGGGTGTGTACATACCATAAAGTGTAATCTCTAAGTTTAACCACATTTCATTTCAGTCAGCTTATAAAAAAAAAAAAAAAAAACAATTAATTTGAGTCATGTAACTTTGTTTTTATTGAATCTCTATAAGTTTCAAATTTATTCAATTAAAGTTTTTGTGTCAACTTTCGTCAATTTTTATTAAAAAAAATTTAGAAAATATTTTTCAATAACTAAATGGAGTTTTTAATTAAAAATTCTTGAATAAAAAAATAAAAATTGGGACACTTAGCTGCAAAATCTAACGAAATTTTGATGGAGATGACTTAATTGAATGAACCTGAAACTTGGAGAACTCTATTGAACAAAAATAAAATGAGAAGATTGAAATAAATTTTAATCAAATTTAGAGTATACAATTTGCATTTTTGCATTTTTATTTTATTTCCTTTTCTACTCAAAAAAAAAAAAAAAGAATAAGTAATTCAAATTTTGAGACAAAAAATTATAATTAATAAGATTGAGGTTGGCCGAGACCCAATAAGAATAGGCCTAGCCCAACGATAGGTATACCAAGATCTAGAAAGTATCGTTTGGGGAATCCCACAGTGTTTGGGCTGGGCTAGGCCCAATACCAACTGATAATGGGAGATCAATGATGAAGTGGTTAAATTAATATCAGTCTTCGAGTACTGATAATGCCTTTGGAGAGTTCACTACCAAACACTATTTGGTGTCTCGAACAAATTTCAAGAGAATCTGCAGAAGACACGATTGTTTCTAGGGATTTTGGGTATAAGTGGGATTGCATGAGAACTAGTGATAAAGTAATGATTTGAATCCCATTAAGGAGAGACTTTATAAGGGAGATGAGATCAGACAATGGGGGTGGTTGGAAAGGGGAGAGAGAAACAAAGGGAGAGGAAGGAAGAAAAAGAACGAGAGGGAGAGTAAGTGTTGGGCTTGATATCATTGGGATAACGGGAATTGGACTGTTAAGGCAGCGTTTGAATCAACAACTTGTAGGATTGTGAGGAAACCCATAAATAAATAAATTGGGAGTCCAAATTCATGGTCCAATAAACATCACACCCAGGTTTGGGTACCACACACACATGTATAAGTATTTTACTAACGCATGACTTTATGACATATATTAATAAACCATTTTAGAAAAAAATTTTATAAAAAAATGAAAAATTAATTTACTGTTTTGACAATTTTTTCAATTTTTCTCAAAAACTTTTCCAAAATGGATAACAAAATCTAAATAAATATATCATAAATGGACAATTTAGGTTCTTCTCAATGATAAAACTTCCACGAATTGTAATTTTCAGTTAGCTCAATTAGGAAAGTCGATGATGATTAAATAAAAAATTTAGAATTTAATCTTCATCTGTACCAAAATTAATTGGTGTCTTAATATAATCTTAAAAAATTATCTTATAAAAAAAACGTAGTTGAAAAAAAAAAAAAAAAAAAAAAAAAGCTTCCACCAACTTTCCCTAAAGTTTTTGTTTTCTTCTTTGTAGCTTTTGAGTCAGATTACTTTAGGCATGTTTTGTCGGAAAAAATCAATCATGTTCTATCCGGTCCACAGCTGTAAATTAACTCAAAACATGTTAGACTTTTTGACTTTGCTGGCCATCGCAACCCCACACCTTGTAACTTGATGCTTCCTTTCAAATGAGTCCACTACAATGCATTTTATGTCCAATTCGTAACATGTTAGTAACTCATAACATGTTAGTCCAATTCGGGATGAATGCAGGTAGCTGATGAGGCGGTTTGATCAATTTTAAATGTGAAATTGTCTTCTCTCTTTATGCTCCAATAGAAATTTGTCATGTATTTATTTGATTTTTTTATATTATAAAATAATAAAAGATTAGAATAAATTTATAAAATCAACCAGCTTGACATACTATGATTGATGGAGTATAAAATAAAACACAAAAAGCGGGACAAAAAATTTGTATTCATCTACCCTTTAGTTGTTCACATCTCTTGGATTCATTGCTTACGTAACCCCTATATATGCCCTAACTCATGTGTGAGGAGCTTTAGATTTTGGCTATAATACCTTTTTTTATATTTAAGATATTTTTTTACTTTAGATCATATGCTTTGAAAACTTTCAATTTGGTGCTTGGATTTTATTAAAAAATTTCATTTGTCATTGCCATCATCTCAATGACAAAACTTGTTGATGTGGCTAATGGAATGCTTACTTGACAGTTGACACACTCGTAACTAATAAAATAAAATAAAGATATTTAATTACTATTTTAAAAAATCCATATCAACATTTGAATAAATAAACAATCCTTGTTAAAAAATCCTTAATTTTAAAGTAAAATAAAAAAATAAAAACTAAATATGTAACTTTGGTTCTCTTGGCTACTGTTATATATTTAGACACTTGAAAACTCAGATTGTTTAACCCAGTTTAAAGCCAAGTTGTTACTTACTTCAATTAAACAGATCTAGGTTAAACAAGTATCAATCATATCACTAATAATGGAAAAGTAAAGAACACAAACGATATGATGACTTAGGGAAACCAATGAAACTGTCTAGTTTTAATGTAAAAAATATGGAGAGAATTTAACTTAAACAATCTACAAGGCAACAATTCAATAATAAAATGGAAATTTTACGATAGATTCAACTCTAAATCTAATGCTATCTCTTGTAGAAGTTACTCACGTGACCACACGCAACTCCAAATCCACGGACTCTTCTATTATGAATCTGCTACACACAAACACTCCAATTTGTGACTTTGAGATCTCCACTCAAAGATTTAGATCATTAGCAATAGTTGATCTTGTTGCAGCAACTTATCTCCACTGGTTCATGCAACATCACTCTAATATCTGATAGATGCTTGTTAAGTTAAAAGGTTGTAGAACCTCAAGGCGGATCTCACACAAGTAACTCACAAGACTTGAAAAACGGGTATTAGGGTTTTGCTTCTATATCTAGCACTTAAACCCTAAACGTTTCGCGGGTTTTTGAGCCTTCTTCAAAATCAGCAGAATTCATGTTTTGATCGGTCGAAGAACACACTTGATCGGTTGAAAGCTTCAATTTCTGAATTCTTCTTTCTGTAGCTAATATGTTCTTGAAACTTGACTTGTATTATCTTGAGCAATGTCTAAAACCTCTTCAAGGACTCTAAGATCATATACTAGACTAGTTTTTGTACTCAATTTGCCAACATACACAAATTTAGTTCCTAAACATTTTATGCTAAATATTTAGAACCTAATAGCCACCTAGACACACATCAATTATTTGGATTCGATATAATATACACAAATAAATGTTATTTACACCACCGAGCAATTAACTAATATCGTGTATGGGAAACCTCTATTATTTCTTAGGTGTTTAACTCTAGAGGTTAACTTCTTTAGTTGTGGACAATGCTTAATGTTCAATTTTTCAAGAGGGCACAATGCTTCTTTTTCTATAATCAATGAATTTCGTTAGGTTCTAAATGTTTAGGTTTAAATATTTAGATTTCTATTTTTATGTATGTTGGAAAACTGAGCTCAAAACGTATCCAGATTATGTATTAAACATTGCTCATGATAGTACAAGTTAGGATTCAAAAACATTCAAGCTGTAGAAAGGAGAATTTAATTTTAGTGAGGTTCGACTAATCAAAATTAAGCCTCGATTGATCAAAAATCGCAGACATGATTTTCTGTAAAAAAAAATTTTAGTCCAAACACTACAAAAACGTTTAGGGTTTCCAGTGAAACATTTAAACCCTAACTACATTTTGGGGTTCTAGGAAATCTTGTGATTAGTCCTGTGAGATCTAAGAGGTTCTGTACCTTATAACTCAACAAGCATCTACCAGATCAAGAGATCTACAATCAAGAACTAGTGGAACTAAGTTGCTGCAAAAGATCAACTACTGATGGTGATATGAAATCTTTGAGTGGGATCTCAAAGTCACAAACATGGGAGTTTGTGTTTAGCAAATTCGAGATAGAAGAGTTTGTGGAGTCGAAGCTGTACGTGGTCGTGTTAAAAAGTTCTACAAGAGGTAGCTTTAGATTTAGGATTTAAATCTATTGTAGTTTTCCATTCTATCATAGTGGATTTGTTCACCTTGAGGATAGCTAGGTTAAATCCTCCCTAGGTTTTTACCTTGAAACAATTTGTTTTATTGGTTTTTTTAGGTCATCATATTATTGTCTTCTTTATTTTTCCGCACCAAGTAATATGTTTGCATGTGTTTAACCTAAATCTCATAATTAAGTTAAGTAATTACTTGGCTAATTCATTAGGTTAAACTAATCTTGTTTTAAGGGGTCTAAACAAACAAACAAGTGGTATTAGAGCAAGTTAGTTTTTGTCTAGGTAGTTTTATCTTGAGTTGATCCTTCACCCCTGCTATCATGGATTCTCTTGTCTTTCCTCTAAATTCAATTAGATTTAAAATTGATTTTTTTTTCATCTTGGACTGTGTGGCTTATAAACTGTGCAAATCCTATTCTTAAATTCCTTGGTATAACTACAAGTTACAATAATTATGTTTGTAATACTGCACTAACTGCCTTAAAAGTACGTGATACTTGTTTGTGGTATTTGGATAATGGTTGTTCCAGGCACATGACAGGTGACAAAGCTTTCTTCAAGACTATTTTTGAAGGAAAGATAGGAACTGTCACATTTGGAGATGAAAGCAAATCAGTTGTTTGTGGTATTGGCACAATAGACATACCAGGGTTGCTCGTCTTTGAAGATATTCGGTAAGTGGATGAATTAAAGGCAAATCTACGAAGTATCAATCAAATCTGTGACAATGGACTGAATGTGTTATTCACCAAGTATGAATGTGAGATACTTGATGATTGTGGTGACTTCATCTGTGTTGGGATAAGAACCGCCGATAACTGCTATGGCATAACACCGAGCATTAGTCACAAATGCTATAGTGTGAAGATAAATTAGGTGGACTTATGGCATCAATGTTTAGGACATGCTAGTCACAAGCAAATTGAAAAGATCTCTAAGTGTGAGGCCGTTGCAGGTTTATGTAAAGTTATGATTTACAACTATTCTATGTTGACTTTAATTCCGTGAAAATTTTATTGTAGTTTTATTCAATCTTTTGTACCCTGTATTTTATGTGGGATTTATTTTGTAAGGATTGTGAGAGAGAGAGAGAGAGGGCGAAGACTCAAGACATCTTTTGAAGACTAAAGGAGTTTTTGCAGGTAACTCGTGACAAGCCATCCCGTGAAGTGATGCATGTGCCCTGCATATGACTGGAATGTGAAGAGTCATGACAGATGGTGACAACTGGTTTTCGTGAGTATCTCGCGGGTAAGGCCTTCCTACGAGATACCCGCAAAACAGTCTGTTTTGCTATTTTGTCCTATCTGCTCCACTACATCCTCATACACACTATATATACCATCATTACCCACATATTGAGTATAGAGCTTTTCAGAAGATAAAACCCTAGCCTTAAACCCTTGAGAGTGTGAGATTGTCATACCCACAATTCACTACACCATCCATTGTGGTTTTCCTCTACTCCTACCTCTCCATTTCCAAATCCTTGAAAGGTTGATAGCCCAAACATTTACCACACCCATACTGAGTGTCTAGTGAGGTTTTGCATCACTCTTCCCTACTCTTTTAGCTTTCATTTTACTGTTGTGATTTGTTGAATATGGCTTAGAGTAGTTGTTTTGTTTGTTCGCTTACATTTACTCTATTCTGCACTTAGTTTGAGTTAGAGTAAAATCAACCGAGCCGTATATTTTAATTTTGGGGTCTAAACAGCTCTTATATTTTTAACACAAATTCGAGCTTTCAATTGGTATCAGAGCAGGTGCACTTGCTGTGGTTTCATTACCTAAGTGAGATCCATGACCTTTTTTTGTGATGGATTGGTCACAGTTTCTCAATGCTCCATCATACTTTGATGGGAGCAACTATGCTTTTTGGAAAGTCCATATGAGGGCATTTTGTTCTATAGATGAGTCCATATAGGATTCGGTTGAGAATGGGTATGTTAGACCCACAACAACCAAGTCCGAATGGGACAAGGCAGCACTTGATTTGGCAAAAGCAAATAGCAAAGAAATTAATGCTATCTTTTATGGTGTGTCTACTGATGAATTTCATAGGATATCGCATGTGAAGACCACCAAGGAAGCTTGGACGATTCTTGAGACTACCTACGAAGATACCAAAAAAGTTAAGGACATAAAACTCCAAATGCTTACCACTCGATTTGAAGAGCTTAAGATGAGTGACGATAAGTCATTTGATTCATTCTATGAGAAGCTCAACGAAATCGTGATTGCCAAACTCATTCTCGGTGAAAAGATTGAGGATGCTAAGGTGGTGAGAAAGATCTTGAGGTCCTTATCGGAGAGCTACCGTGCGAAATTTACTGCTATAGAAGAAAGCAAGCAAATCACTTACACTTAAAACCATCAATGAGAGAATGGATGACTCTTCCGAAGAAGATGATGTGGAGAAAGAAGTAGCATTCCTTGTAAAGAACTTTTGAAAATTTATGAAGATGAAAAATAGTGGGAAGTCCTTTAGCAAAGGAATGTTCTCATCATCCAAAGGTGGTAGAAAAGAGTTCAAGAAGAAAGATAGGAAGGACTCTCAATCCCCCTCAAGGAGTTGTGTGCTTTGAATGCAACGGCCATGGACACATCAAGAAAGAATGTCCTAACTACTTGAGAGGGAAGGGTAAGGTGTTTGCCACTACTCTTAGCGACTCCAAAAGCTCAAATTTAGACACAGAAGAAGAGTGTGACAATGACAGGAAATATAGGGCTTTTATGACAATTACCTCCGTTGAATCTAAGGATGATTTGAGCAATTTGGTAAATGAACTTGGTGAGCATTCCGAGGGTGAGGAAGTTGAAGAATGGAAAGATGAAGATGTATGCCAAAATAAAGGAGAGAGCAACTTTCAAGAAGCATATGATTCTTTGCTAAAAGATTGTGGAAAATATGCCAAGGTTGCAAACCATGCTGTGAGAAAGATGAAGAAGATTGAAGAAGAACATAAGTGTACTCTTGTGCAACTTAAAAAGGCAAAATGTGAAGTAGAAGGACTCAAGGGAGAGCTTGTTGAAGATTACTCTAAGATCAAGTTTCTAGAGTTTAAAATAATTCAAGCCAATGTCAAGGTTGAACGTATCTCCACCAAGAAACTTGACAGTGTGTTGTCCTCACAAAAATCCTCACATGACAAGACCGGTTTGGGTTATACCGGAGAAGGAAGTAAGGTTCGTATTAGCCAAGAGTATTGAGAAACTTAAAGAAGTGACGCTTGAGACTGAGGCCCCTGCTGCTGAGAAGAGAACCATTAGTGTAAGACCAAAAGATAAAGGGAAGTCATTACCCAAAAATCAGAGGGGGCCTCAAGTGAAGCATGTGTGTCATCATTGTGGTGTTCAAGGGCACACAAGACCTAACTGTTTCAAGCTTCATGCACTCTAGAAAGCTGATTCCATGCGTGACCAAGAAAGTTCAAAGAAGAAGTCAAGGGGAACACAATCTAAGGAAGAAAATGAAGGGCACCTCATTGGAGACGTCATGAAAATGCTAAAGAACATCTCTCTATGCCTTGCTAGCTTCACTCCGAGATTGGAAAGCTATGTTGGTCGTGCACCTCCATCCAAGGCTCTCACCCAAACACTCGAAAAGTGTGGATAAAAAAGGGTACCCATGCATGATTATTTCCTATGCCCATGATTTAATTCCTTCAATGTTTAGAGTCATAGGTTCATGCATCATGTCATGCAAAATCTTCTTGTGTCATTGCTTCCGATTCATAGCATGTTTCTTTTGCTAGCTGCATTTTGTTTTTGTTTTTGTTGATCTTACCTTTCTTGTTATGTTTTTGAGTGTGTTGAAAAATTCAAAAACTCATAAAAAATTAAAAAAATCTCTAAAAAGTTTGATCGCTTGTGTTGTGTATATCACATGTGAGTTTGGCCTAGTACCTTCGTACTAATGACATAATGTATTTACGAGCTTAGCTTGTTTTATATGCACATCTATTTTTGTGAAAAAAATCTTGAAATCTATGTGTGATTGTTGTAAATCAATCTTCAAGGTTGTCATGAATGATTAGTCAATAGTCTTGTTGGTCTTGATACATGCATAGACTTGTGCCTATATCTTTTCACATGTTTTATGTTTTTGCTTGAAGAGCTCATCAAATGTAAATCTCAAAATGAAAAGAGATATTGAGCTGCAAAAGCCGTCGCACATACTAGTATTTGACTAGAAAAAAGGGAAAACGACTTGAATTGAAATGTATGGTGCCTTAAAAAGCTAAAGGCTTATTCACAAAGTTGAAATATCAAAAATTTTAGGCATCGATCCCTAACTGAGATATACTTTGTTCAAAAAAATGATCATATGATATGTTTTTTAAAAAAGACAAATGAAAAGCTACAAAGAAATGTAATCATTTTTCTTGTGGGAGATCATATATGTTCATTTTTATAATTGAGATAGTCCACTTGACTTAGTACTAGTTGTGTATGACTTGATTAAATTGATCATTAAAGCTTCACTCTAGACTAAGGACTATTGCACATTTGATACTCATACACAACACACAAGACTTTGTTCAATGAATGCTTATTTTATTTGTGTGATTGTACATGATCAAATGAGATGTGTATAGTCAATTGCTTGCCGATCAAACCTAAAAATATTTTTGAGTATTTTATATGTTTTTGAAAGTTTTTTTTTTTATACTTTTGTGCTCTAAGTTTTGTTCAAAATGTATTTTTGTGTTTTTCTTCAAAAACTGGTTTAGAGGCTGTTTCGTGAGAAGATCGCGTCTTAAAGCTTCAAGCAAAACGTGCTTAAGGGAAATTAAAAAGTCACATTTTCATATAGAGAGTCTTGCTACTGCCTCGGGGTTCTTATTTTTGTGAAAATTTCTTCAAAATTTGATTGGGCTAAGTCCCATTTCTGTGTTTGTATCTGTGTTGGCTCCTTGTGGGTTTCTAAACATGTATTGAGGCATTTTCACATGTGTTCATGCATTACTCATAGTTATTGTTCACTGTTGCATGCTATGTGTTCATCAGAAGTTCCATGTGACATTTTTGTGCTGTTTTGGATTCAACTAAGTTCTAATGCTTGGGTTTACTCTTGATTGAACATGTTTGACATGTTTTGATCAATGAGTGTGTGTTTTACACACTTTGCCCACTTTGTGCCTCTATGCCATGCCATGCATCACCTAGGCACACACTAGGCATACACTAGGCACACTTTATGTCCTAATTTTATAAATTTTTATAGCAAGTAAATTATTAGGTGAAAATTCGAAAAATCTAAATCCAATTGAATTTTAATCTCATATATATATATATATATATATATATATATATATATATAATATATATATATATATAATGAGAAGCTATACATTTCTTAGAATTGTATGATTTAAAAAAAGTATAAGCTAATAACATATATAATTTAAACATTTTCTCAAAAAATGTATAATTTGAACCGTGTATTTGTGATTGTTTTGAGTTGTACTTGTACATATACATGAGACTATACACCAATTTTTAATAAAGCTATTATATTATATCAAATTATTTAAATTGCAATTATTTATTGAACAATGAATTTGAATAGTTGAATGAAATGACAATTTAATTTCTTCTTCTTCTTCTTTTTAATGAAATTAAGGATGGGAAAACCTAGGATTGAGGTTCGATTAGTTTTCAAAACTATCTTGGGTTAATACCTCAAATCTAATCAATACACACCCCTAGTTGCTTATCAGGTAAATAAACACATGCATGGTGTCATTCCTGTGACACTAGAGTTGCCATGCAATCATGAAAAAAATTTCTAAATCCATACCAGGGGCAGAACCACTTAGAGAAGTGGGGGGTCAAACTCTCAAACATTAGACTATTACCTCTAAATTTACCTAATCTTTACAAAAGAAATATAGTTAGCTTCCCAAACTCTTCGTATTTCTTGTATGACTCAATTAAAGTAGTTTAATTTTATATTTGTTATAATTTTGGCCCTCATTCATAAAATCCTAATTCCGCACCTGATCCATACCAAGTTGATGAACTAAATGACCCATTCTAGCATGTCATAGAACTCCATGGTCATTGATAACTACTCACGAATGTGCAACCTACTTTCTATCCAGACCTCCAACGTCTATTAGAGCCATTTGATCTTAGTGTGCAACGTATGTGTGTAACAAACTACTAAAGCGTCACATGATGGGGAGAAGTCTACTTCCTGATTTAAATTAGCATCACTAAGTTTTTTTTTTTTTTTTTTTTTTGAGAAGGCATTAGCATCGCTGAGTTGAACTTGATTGTTTACCTAACACAAATGAACAAACTTTGATCAGTAAAGAAGAAGTTAACACTAAAAAAGAAAAGAAAAGAAAAAGTAAAGTATGATTATGAGTATGACTAAAATGTAAAAATCTCAAAAAGTTTTCTGTTTCAGCTAAATAAGCTGTTTCCAAACGGATACTTATTAGTTACTGAAAATTTTTGCATAGCTTTCTAGATACCTTAAATTTGACATATCGTTGAAGTGGGCATAGAAATATTACTGCAAGAACTAGACCTATACCTTTTTGATAACTAAACATTTAATTACTGAATTTTTTTGAATTGTTTTTTTACTTCAGTTTATATAAATACTTTCAAAAATAAAATCTTAGCAATATCTTTAAATTGTGGGGCATTCGATACCATTGGTACCAAAAGTTGATTATAGAGGCCGTTTAACCTAATATACCTTATCAAAATGGGTTTATGGCTAATCTACAATCTATATAATATCTAAAAGAAGTATTTCTTATTTCTATACTACTATTAAGCTATATTAGCTTAGCATTTTAGTCAATTTCAGTCCACTTCAATTCATTATTGGTCTACTTCGGTGATACTTTGAGAGAAGAGGTTTGGGTAGAAATAGGGATTACTTCATTGACAATTATGTCACATTTTTAACATAATGTTGATAGTTCATTGATAAAATTACATTTTTTTATGTTATTAAAGTTTTGTATTTATTTTTTCTAATATAAGTGATAGATTTACTTATATCTACTTTATTTTTAGGTTATTTAATTTAAGATATATAGAAAATGAACCATTTATAAGGATTACTAAAAACAAATTCAAACCACATATTATATTGTTTACAAAATATCTCGTTTTATTAATCATTGAAGGTAAAATACATCATTAAATGCCATTTTACCAAACATAATAATAATAATAATAATATCTATATGTCAAGCACAACGTGTTCCCATCTTCTTGCATTTTATGAGATGAGAGAGATCTCATAAACTTTGTTAGGTGAAAGAAATATATAGATCAGATGGTAACAAAAAAAAAAAACACTTTACTTTCTTAAATTATACCACAAATTATATTTTACACTTTAAACTTTTTAAATACACATTTTACGTTCTAAATTATGATTCTTATTATACTTTACATTTTGAAATTAAATTTGCTGTTAATCTGGATGGAAAAGTATGACATTATGTACAAAGACTCAATTGTCTCTCTTATCACTCCCATAAAAATAAAGAAGAAATTACACTTTACCACTTTAAACTGTACTTTTAATTACACTTTGCACTCTAAACTTTAGATTTTCATCTAAGTTAATGGCAAACTTAATGTCGAGGTGTAAAAATGTCATAACTTAGGGTACAAAAGATGCATTAAAAAAGTTTAGGGTGTAAAATGTAATCTAGGGTATAGTAAGGTAGTAAAGTGTAATTTTCCAAAAAAAAAATCAACATACTAATAATTAAACCAACTTGTAGATCAGGAAAACCAGTTAAGACAATAATACGACAGTAAATGGTTGCATCAAAATCTTGGATATAAAAGTAAATTTATAACCAAATAATCTTAAGTATAACACCAAACCACCACAAACTATATGAGTGGAGCTTAGAGTTTGAGTTTTATTTAGGAAGGGAGGTAAAAAGTAAACAACAAATTGTATAAAATATGTTTAAAATTTTAAATATATATTAAATATAGGTGAGACGGTTTGTGTTAGGCGGGTTTTTGAATCTTCTGACATGAACTCAACCCGATCCATTGTAAAAAAAAAATTTCCCAACTAGATGTAATTGTTGGGCATTATTTACAATCTCAGCTAACCTGATACAACTTGGGTCTTCAATGAAAGAGTGAAAAATGGGGCTTGGTGGGTACATTTGTAAGAACATTAAAACAATGAGCAGGAAGTTGCTATAGAGGCGGTTTGGGTTGAATTATATGGGGATTGAGTTGAGTTGTTTGTTTGAGTATTCACACCAATGCATGTAAAAAATATACATTTTAGTAATTTAAAAAGTTACTTCATTTATTTTAACAACTCAATTTATAATAAACCCAACATCAAAACTTTTATTTTAGCATTCAACACATTAAAATAATATTAGTCTCTAAAATAATATGAGACTTTTCTATTTTTTGATAAAGATTAATAATTTGCATTTATTATAATTTGTAATTTCTACTTTTTTTCAATCACAAAAAAAAAAAATTGAACACACGGGTAAATTTTGTAAATTGGAGGAGTTTTAAAACTAATAAAAGAGTGATCCTATTTTGTAAGGAGTTAATGAGTAGAAGTATGAATTTAAATCAACGTAAAAGCATGAGTTTATTAGAAGTAAGAAAGCATTTCAACGTAAAAGTAGGAATTTATTATTTTTGTCAATTTATTATTTTAACTCCATTTTTAAGTTTTAGATAAGAATATTTTTTACAATAATAAAAAAAACTAATAACCAACTTTCTTTCATTAATTTACTATTTTAATTTCATCTTAAAATTGTTGGTTGATAATACAGTAAACAACTGACACAATCCGCCCAAAACCACCATCAGCGATACCTACAAACTCTGCAAATCGGAAACCCCACCACCGCTCCACCGGCCACAGCCACTACAATGGCAACCACAACCCACCGAAATAAAAAAAATCCCATGGACCCAGCCATCACCTCTGACCTTCCTCTTCCAAATCACAAAACCCATCCACCTTCCTCTTCCACCACCATCACCAAATCTCAACCACACAGCCACTACCCACTGCAATTGTCACCCACTCCCACAACATACCACCAGCAAAACGAACCACCACCACCACTATCTCCACCAAACGACCCCTGAAATCTAGTTACCCACAACCCCAAAACCCACCAAAAATCTTCGATCTCAATAGCTGAAACCCACCAAACACCAAACGCCGAAACCCAAACACCGAGCTCAACAGCCACCGATCTCAAACGCTGAAACCCAAATGCCGACGCACACCGATCTCGACAGCCATCACACACTATCGCACACAGATCTCAACCCCATCGCATGCCCATGCCGCACATTGATTTCTAACCCATTAATCACTGCTGAGAGAGGTGAGAAATGAAAGAGATGGAGAGTTAGAGGAAAAAGGGAGAGAGGCAGAGTTGTTTGTCTGCGTGAGGGAGAGAGCTTCGTACGTGTGGAATTAAAATAATATTTTTTGTTTATACTATCCAGCTAGCTATTATCTTTAGCAGCCTGCTTTACCAATCACTCAAAATATTTTACCTTTACCTTCTTTGATGTAGACTAGCCTGTAGTGTGTGTTTTTGGTTGCTAAAATGACTAAATAGTCATTTTAGCAACCTTATTGTGGGTGGTCTTAGAAAACAAAATAAAGATAGAGATTGATTTGTACAGAGATTTGAGTTGAGTTGTTTGTTTGCTTAGAAAATAAAAGAAGGATAAGGGAAAAAAAATAAGTTGAAAAAAAAAAAAAATTATTTAAATAAAGTATAATGTAGAATAGATACTCTGATATGAGATGTTTTGAAAAATCATTCAGTAAAACAAATAAAGTAGGTTTTATGTTAAAATAGACAAAAAAAAAAAATTTAAAATAAGCTAATGCAAATGCTCTAACACTTCTTCCAGTGGTGGAACCAATATTTCAATTTAAGAAGGCAAGCTTTAAAGACTATTTCTAAAAAAAAAAAAAAAATTGAATCATTGAAGAATCTAAAAATTTAAATCTCAAACTAAATGCTACAAAAAATCCTTTTTTGTCCCCTAAAAATGCTCTATTTAAGAAGATTCTTCTATCTCCATTATTTATTTTGACGAACTTCACTTCTTCTCTATCACCTGTTTTGTTTTGGTACTGTTATTGCCTAGTACACTTCTTGACTTATGTGATTCTAAAAGTGAGGTGGTGAATAACAGGGTAAAAAAAAAAAAAATCATACAGACAGAGAAAACCATTTCATTTTATGCTACGAGTCTCAACATTGCAACTCTCGTAGCATCGCAGCCCCACACCTTGTAACTTGATGCTTCCTTTCCAATGAGTCCACTACAATGCATTTTATGTCCAATTCTCATAACATGTTAGTCACGTTTTGTCCAATTCTGGATGAATGCAGATAGTTGATGAGGCAGTTTGATCAATTTTAAATGCAACATTGGATTTCTCTATCAATAACAACTTATCAAGTATTTATTTAATTTTTTTATAAAATAATAAAAGTTTAAAATAAATTTATAAAATCAACTAGAGTGACATACTATAATTGGTGAAGCATCAAATGAATCACAAAAAATGAGAAATTTTTTTTTAAAGAAAGTATCATATAGGACACTCTCTCCATGTCAGCATTTATTTGGTGAGCTTTCCAATCAAAATAGGACACGTGTAACACCTTAAAGTCATAATACCCACACAAATTGCAATAGCCCGGCCAGATCTTTTTAAGTTTTATTTATCCTGAGTTTTCAAAATTTTCAAATTTCATTCCTCTCTCTCTCTCTCTTTCTCTTCCAGATCCAGCTGATGGTCTGTGTCTCTTCCAGTTCCAGCCGATGGCAATCCACTAGATGGAACCTATATCTTCTCCACTTATACTCTACCATTTTACAAATACCATAGTCTCTGGCGATTCAGACAAGTTTTTTTCTCAGATTTGCTCACCTAAAGGTAATTTGATCCCATCTCTTTTTCAATTCGCTTCATTTCGTGATTTTGATTAAAGTATTGTTGAAAATTTTAAGATTTTTGATAATGGGTATGAAACCCAAGTTGGGTGTGCATGTGTCGATGACCAAGGACAGGCGGGTTGCTGGAGGCAACTCTTTCTTCTTCTTTTTTCTGGATTTTGTGAGTTTGGGTTGGTGAATTCCGGAGGTGGTGACTGGTGGGTGCTTGATGTTATTTGGGTTACATTATTATGTTTGGCTTTTGCTATGTCATAAAATTTAAGGGAAACACAAAGTTGTTTTACTTACAAATTCATTCAAATTTCGCACTCATAATAAAGAGAAAATGGAATAAGGTATAAAATTTTGATTCTATATTCTCTTGCTTGAATTCCGCTTTTGGACCCCTCGTCACACTTGGTGAACATGATTGCTTCCTTGGTTTTGGATTGGGTTCTGGATTTTGTTGAACTGGATTATTATTATGAATTTCCCTTTGGTTTGTGAATTTTGATGGAGTGGTAGTTGCGGTAGTTACATTTGTTTGCTTATTACTACTAATATTGGTGGCTAGTTGTTGGTTTATAATCGGTGTTACTTTGGTGGTTTTTGTTGATTGAATTGATGAAATGGTTGGTCTTTGACTTGGGGTAGCAGATCTCAGAGGGGCTTTTAGATTTGGACGTGGAGGATTTGGATTTGGTTTTCCATTGCTTGCGTTTGGTGCCTCTGAATTGCCACCTTCAAACTGATTGGTTATATACATACATACATACATACATACATATATATATATATATATATCACCCTTTAATCCTAAACTATAGACATAAATATCACCTTTAATTTCTTCCTTCAATTTTGGGTTGAACCAGTGTGTACTCTCTTAAGCTTAATATAAAGAACTTAATCTTGGAATCATGGTTGAAGTTTAGCATGATTTATTTTTGCTCTAAACTGACCTCACTAAAGTCTTTTCTTTTCCCAACCTTTAAAGTTTTGAATTTTTGGATTCTGAAAATTTCTCTGTTTTGGTTGCTAAAATTTTGATGTTGTCTACTATTGTGTAGGATACTTGCAAGATCGGCATCTAGCTTCAAACATAGACCTGTATGTTGTGACAGCACTATTGGCAAAACTACAATTTTATGGACCAAGGCTAAAGCTCTAGTTGCTCAAAAGTTATCATTGTTTAAAGTCTATTCGTTTAACATAGCTTGAAGACATTAAGAAGGAAATTGTTGGCAAAATTTTTCCCTTTTAGATTTGTTAGAGCAAATCTTTTGTAAATGATTTTTTCTTTTCTTTTTTTGAGTTAGTAAATGATTTGTTATTATAGCATAGAATGGTTATTCATGAATAGACTTTGTGAAATGGCTTCTCATATGTAATACATCCTGCCGAATGGATTTTGTAATGAATAAATTTAACAGCTTTTGGGCAATATCACTTGAGATGTCTATATTTTAAATGTTCTAACTTCTTATACTAGATTTCTATAATGTCCAATGAATTGTGGCCTCTGTCTTTAGCAACTTTCACCTCTTTATATTTTAAAGAGGCATATGAATACAATTGACACTAATATATTTGTGTAAGGATGTAAATTTGACCATATTAAAATGTTGAAAATGACAGTGAAGATAAAAACATGAATTGAAAAATGATCTTAAAGCTTTTTTTGATATATCAACCAGAAAAAACAGAGCATTACACTGTTAGAGCATTACACTGGGGCCATTGGTAGTGCGTAGGAGCACTTGAGGCCATAACAGCTAAAGTATGTACATTTTCAAGCACACAAGCAGGGATCCAAAGGAAGGAAAAGCACAGACCCTGCTGCTTTAAAGACACAAAATCAGCAAACAAGGTTTTTTACTCCCACTCCAGAGAGTGTCCTGTATTAAGCAACTGAACCAAAAAATTACTATTGCTCAAAACCAAAATCTGGTTGAACTGAAATCGAGAAGCTGTCACTGCTACTTCTCTAAGGCCTTCAAGGAGAACACTTGGTAGTGATTTAGCTGCACTTCTGCTGCACCCGTAGAACACCACTGCACCCTGCCTTGTCCTAGCCTCATAAGCAAAAGCACCTCTCTTCTTTCTTCTTTGCCTGACCCCATAAATCTTGAGGATGATGCTCCACTGTCCATTGAGACCTTGAGCCATAGGTTTCTGCCTAGATATTCTATGCTCAGTGCTGTGATGATTTTGAAAAATGATCTTAAAGCTAGAATGTTTCTGCCTAGGTTTCTTCTTTGACATTCTCATTTTTTTCTCCATTGTTCTCAGCCACATCAATAACATTTTTTTGAAACTCCATTGCATTAGCCTAACACAAACAAGAAAAAAAAAAGCATTGCATAGAAACAATTAGAATAGACAAGGGGGAGCTTTTAAAAAATTAAAAGAAAAAAAATCATATACTAATGATCCTGTATCTCAGCCATAAACACATAGAGATAGTAAACACACATATACTAATGCTCATATACTTTGTTGAAATCATAGACAGTAAACACACAACACAGTAAATACTATAATGCCTAGACAAAGGGAAGGGGGCAATGCTATTGTATCTTAGCCATAAACACACAACACACTCAATTGGGCACATACCCATAATCAAAATATTATAATTTCCACCTCACTCAAATATTAACAGAGTATTTACTGTATTTTCTCAAATACCCATTTTTTTATATGTAATATTTCATCAAAACTTATATTATAAATGAGAATGAATTGTTAAAAATTAGCAATTCATACCTATTGATCAAGAATCAAATCCTCCAATTAAAAGCAAAGATCCTGCATAGCAACAATATAGAAATTAAAAAACAACCTATGAAATTTTTCAAAATGAATAATAAATAGAATAGCCACTTAACAAACTTACTATTGGTTTACTAAGGCCCTAATTAGAAATGAAGGAACTGGGTTCCTTTTAGGAGGTCATTTGACGAACTGGAAAAAAAAAAAGGGCGGAAATCACTTTTTCGTCCCTACATTTTTAGTTAATTCTTACTTTAGTCCCTACATTTTATTTTTATCGAATTTAGTTCCTATCTTGAAAAACGCTTCCCGGTTTGGTCCCTACTGTTACTCATTTAATAGGATTATCCTACGTGGCAAACGGTCCAACAGTAAATGCTAACGTGTCCATGAAAATAATATTAAAAAATTTATTTACATTTCTAAAAATGCCACATCAGCCATTTAATTTTTTTTCAAAAAGCCACATCAGATAAAAATAATATAAAAATTTCTAACCTAATTATTTTCTTAAAGAAGAAAAGAAATTAGTTAAATTAATTAATTTTTTTTTTGGAAGAACATGAAGAACTCAGCTTGCCCAAAAAATGTGTTCTTTCCCAAATAATTGGAAGGACATGAGGAACTCAACTATAGTACAAGTACATTAGTTAGATTTCTTTTTCATTATTTCGTATAAAATATTAGACCCACCATCAATCGAAAATTTATGAAATAAAAAAGAAAAGAAAGTTGGGATAAACGTTCCATGAATTGTAGTGACATGCTTAAATTTGGGACTCGATAAAAGTTTTTGTTTTAAACAAAAGTGATGTGACATGGTTTAACAGTGGCATAAATCCTTCAATGTGTCAATGCTGTGAACCTTTTTCCCTCTTATTTACGTAACAGAGCTATTTTAGGGATTGTATTTTGTGTTTTTCTTTATATTAGAGGGGCCAAACAAGAGAAGCATTTACATAGGGGTTTTGCTTACTTAAGCATTACTCATTCACCATGTCTCATTTCAAAGAGGTTCATATCCTCTCACAAATAAATAATTACAGGGTGGTTGCAATTCCTTTTTTTATTTTTTATTTTT
The DNA here is from genome assembly GCA_014183005.1 of Castanea mollissima. Lineage (NCBI taxonomy): Eukaryota > Viridiplantae > Streptophyta > Magnoliopsida > Fagales > Fagaceae > Castanea > Castanea mollissima. The sequence goes on along the minus strand of JACAVU010000005.1, from coordinate 54,966,588 downwards.
TTAAATAAGATCCATTTTAGACTTTTAGTTCATGTTTTGCCAAGGGTCTTTTAGTTGAAGGCTTGACACCTCCTAGTATTTTTAAGGGAAACATCTATAGTTCAAATTATCTCTCTCCAAATTAAGGAATTAAAGAAAGAAAAAAACAAAGGAAAACTTAACTTTATGGTCTCTGATTGAGTTTTGAAGTTTGATATTATGTGCTAGTTAAAAATAACTTTTTATTAGATTCCATTATCTAATAACTCAAATTTCAAGTTAAGAGCTTTTGTTTTTCTTGTTTTTTGTTTTTATTTTTAAAAGAAGAAGATTGTAAAGTTACAATTTGCACCCAAACCCAACAATTAGAAGGAGATAGGCCCAAAAAGTCCAATACAATGAAATTTATAGAGAGTAAGCTTGAAATTTAAGTTTTAGTGATGTTAAAAAACAAAAAATGATGAACTAGATCGCAACATCATACACATTGGATTGTTTATGTAACAGAAAGTGTCCTCGAAAACGAGCCAAGGATGATGGATACTCTCTTTACTCTTTCAAAGACATATTACAATTATGGGTACTAATGTATACAATGTTTTCTCCCTTTTTCTCCGATCCCCCTTCTTGAACGCTTTCCTTTGCCTTTTATATCATCCACATTCTTCTCCCTATCTTCCATGTATGGATTAGATTACTAGTTTAAATACTTGTTCCATCCACCTATCCCTAAAGTCTTTGGAGGCAGCTGTAAAGCTGAACCCTGATGCTCAAGCATCACTTCCCAGTTAATGCAGCTAGAGAGGTAGTTGCAAAATATTCAATGCGGTGACAACAACTTTATCTTAGATATTTCATAGCCCTTTTTCTTATCTCGTGCATCCACCATGCCTACCTCCTACCTTGGCTTTACATAGCCAAGGACGTTCTCTTCCTCGGACCACCTTCTTGGATAACCTTGATCAGATTTCACTTCTTTATCTATCAATATTGCCTCGTGGGATGATATTCCCACATCCTCGGACTACTTAGTGTCCTCGGATTGGGCCTTTAACCCAACACATATTCCTGGACCCATTGACCCTACAAAGATAATGATGTTTACATTTTGGATAAGTTTTAAAAAAGAAACTTGAAAATTTGTATTTGTTTAGGACTCTAGTGGAAAACATAAAGTGAAACATGAAAAGTGGGACAAGAAGTTCGTATTCATGATACCCTCTAGTTGTTTACTTCTCTTGGATTCATTGCTTACGTAACCCCTATATATGCCCTAACTCATGTGTGAGGATTTTGGTTAAAACACCTTACTAATTTTTATATTTAAGATATTTTTTACTTTAGACCTTATGCTTTCAAAACTTTCAATTTAGTCCTTGGATTTTATTAAAAAATTCATTTTAGTCCTTGCCATTGTCTCAATAAAAGAATTTGTTGATGTGGCTAATAGAATGCTCACTTGACGCTTGACACACACATAACTAATGAAATAAAATTAAAAATATTTAATTAACATTTTAAAAAGGCCATATCAACATTTGAATAAAATAATCCTCATAAAAAATTCCTTAATTTTAAAGTAGAGGAAAAAAAATGAAACTAAAAGATAAAAACTAAGTCTATATATTTTTTTCTCTGGTTCTCTTGGCCACCAAAACACGCATCAATTGTTTTTTGGATTCGATATAATAAACACAAATCAATGTTATTTACAGCACCGAACAATTCGCCTAGGCCTAGACCAAGTAAACAATTCACCGATATCGGGTTTGGAAAGCCTTTATTATTTCTTGGGTGCTTGACTCCAGAGAGTAACTTCTTCATTTGTCGGCAATGCTCAACGTTCAATTTTTTCTAGAAGGCACAATGCTTCTTTGTCTATAATCAATGAATTTGATCCATACAAATGCCTAATTCGCAATTGCACTGCATTTTATGCTTCCGTTCCCAATGTGAGCTCCAATAGATTAGGTAGATTTTGGAAGGCTTTGAATGGATCATCACTCAACCCAATCCAATAAATATATAAGTTTTTTGTTATAGGAAAACATATAAGTTGACTAGGTGTGAATGAGTAGAAGGCATCTAGGTGTAGATGAAATATGCTGTAAATCATTGATATCATCTTGGTTGATCAATTTAGTTTATTTAAAAAATAAATAAATTATTCACAATCTGTTGCCCATTTAGAAAAGTTTTGCATAGCTTTCTGCTTTCTACGTAAAGTCTAGATACCTTAAATGTATTGTTGAAGTGAGCATAGAATACCTTGCTGATAATTAAACATTTAATTACTAAATGTTTTTACAATTTTTTTTCCATCTGTTTATATAAACACTTCCAAAAAATAAAATCTTAGCAATATCTTTAAATCCTAGAGCATTTTCTATTACTGGTACCAAAGTAATATCTTTAAAATTGGTCTAACCTAAAGCACCTGATCAAAGGGGATCTGTCTCCAATTCTAGAATTCCCAATAATAGCAATAGCTCATAATAGGGAGAGATCAAATTCAAAGAGAGAACAATTCAAAGATGTTCATATACTTTCTAATAATAATAATCAATTACAAGGTGATGGCAATCGTACTGAGGAAAATAGAAACAACAACGAAAGCAAACTACTAGACACAATTACAAACACGTTACAAACAAAACCACTGGTTCTCTGGATAGTCTTGAGAAAATAAATCCAACTTGTCCTTGCAGCTACAATTACATCTTCACCCTCCATCCAAGTTTGTACTCTGTAAACAAAGCCCATCAATTCCATAACTAAGTTGCACAAAAAAATGATATAATAGGAATATTGAGAGATTCAAACGATTAAAGTGTCATATTAGGGGAAAAAGCATACTTACGGATTTGGATTAGCATCACTAAGTAGAACTTGATTGTTTACCTACCACAAATAGACAAATTTTGATTAGCAATGTAGAAGTTTACACTACCAAACAAGAAGTATGATCATTGAAGAATCTCTAGATTGAAATCTCAAACTAAATGTATCAACAAAACTTTTTTTTTTCTTTCCATTTTAGTATTCTATATAAGAAAATCCTCCTAACTCCCTTTTTTTTTTTTTTGACGTACTTCACTTCTTGAACACTTGTTTCGTTTTGGTATAGTTATTGTATGGAAATATTTCTAGCACCAATCCAATGCTTGTCAAAAACATAAGTGCAATTTCAGCATAAGATGATAAGAAATGGCAACCATTTCATTTTATGCTACGACTCAACATCGCAACTCTTGTAGCGTTGTTCACCAAGAAGAAAAACAATACATACGCAACCAATAACTAAATTAAAAATTCAACCCACTCTAAAACCAAATTTTAGCAAAATTTCACTAACCTTTCTCAATGGAAGCATCGATATTGCTGCTATCGTTGGTGTTGTGATCATCATTTTGGTTGATTATTTGTGCTTTTGACCTCTCCAAATGCTTGGAACGGAAACGACGTGAGTCATAGCCGTCATATTGTGTGCCAACCTTGTGACCTAGAAGAATGACTGGTATATGTTCAGCGATCCAGTAACAGGGTCCCACCTCATAATTTAAACTTTCTTCGAATTCTTTGGACATATCATAAAATTCCAGCCTTTTGAGGTTTCTTAGATGCTGAATTCCGAAGGGCACCTCCTTTAATTTCGAACAAGGCCCAATCTCAAGGTTTTCAAGAAGGAGCAATGCTCCTTCATCTATAATCAACGCTTTCAATTCATCCAAGTACCTAAGCGTTAGTTCCCGAAGTTTTGGAAACCCTCCAGTCCTAAAATGCAGTTGTTCTCCACTATATGCCTGCTTTGAGATGTCAAGCTCCAATAGGTTAGGTAGATTTTGAAGGGCTTTCAATGGGTCTTCATTCAACCTTGACCAAAAAATCCTTAATCTGACTAGATGTTGAAGTTTTGGAATCCAACCCGGTAATTTCTCTAAACACCCCCTTAAGTAAATGCGCTGAAGACATTGGGGTGGAGATGAAATTGTTTGTAAATCAATTATTTCATCTTCGCTTATTGAGCTTATATCTAGAGATTGAAGGTGATTCATCTTTTCAATAGAGATACACAAAGAACTCATGGTTTCCTTTGAGAGGTTTTTCACTCCTAGCTTCCTCAATTGGCTCAATTGTCCCAACTCTTTAATGAGATCAACCCCTCCATGATTCAAATCAACATAATACAACTTTTGCAAGTACATTAAAGACCCAACCCCTTTTCGTATCTTTACCCCTTTTTCCCAAGCTAAACTGAATTCTATTTGATAGTTGCGATAGCAGGCTATAAGATGTCGCAACTTACAAAGCTTGCTGATCTCTACTGCTATATCATACACTAGGGATTGCTTTAAATCTAAAGTCTCCAAATTTTGCAACTTTCCAATGGATTTTGGAAGTATTTTTACTTTGGTATTTCTTAAACTTAAATACCTTAAGTGAAATAAAACTCCCACATCTTCAGGAATGCAATCCAATGGAGCATCTTCAAAATCTATTATTTTCAAAAGCTTGAAATCAACCAAAAAAGTACTCATAAAGGACTTCGGCGAATCATCAAGATTGAATAATAAAAGAGAATGAATGTGAGTGTCCTCAAATCCCTTCATTACATCATATGAAACTCTATCTATTGACATGCGTCGAGTTAGTCCTTCAAAGTTTGACCCTTGTTTTGACAAAACATGACAAAAACTCAAATCTTTCATTTTTTGAAGGACGATCTCACGAAAAAGATCATGGAGTCGACATTGTCTAACTTTTCCATCAAAATTGACCTTCGATACTTGAACCAAGCTTCTATGGATTAATTCGGTCAAGTATTCTTCTGCAACCTCCTCGAATGTTTTATTATCCTCCTTTGCTTTCACAAAACCTTCAGCTATCCATTGTCGAATCAATCTTACGCAGCTTATAGAGTAGTCCTCTGGATACATACCAAGATATAAGAAGCAAGATTTGAGGCGGTAAGGCAGGTCTTCAAAACTTAGGGATAGAATTTTACTAACACTTGCAAGATGAGGATTTATTCCTAACTCAGAGCCAATGCTATCGTGCAACTTTTGCCATTCAAAGAGAGTTTTGTCCTTGGTTGACAAAAGACCGCCTATGGCAACAATGGCAAGCGGTAATCCTTCACACTTCTCAAGAATGTCATGAGATAATTTCTCCAATATTGGGGGACAGTGTCCTCCAAGTTCAAATTGGAATGCCCTTGTACAAAAGAGCTCCCATGCCTTATTAGGTGGTAGTGGTTGCAAGTTGTGAACTTTAACACGTGAAGATCTTTTGCAAAAATTAGCAACATCCAACTTCCGTGTTGTGATTAATATCCTTGGACCTTTTTTATTATCAGGTAAAGCATGTTCTATCTCCCCCCAAAAATCAATTTCCCAAACATCATCAAATACAACTACATACCTTTTTCCTTGTAAATACTCCCTTGCTTTGCTAATTAGTGATGTCTTGTCTGCCGAGTCAATTCCCTCAGGAGGAAACTCCTTTCTTGCCTCACAAAATTGCTTTACCATCCTTCTTACTAGATCCACCACGTTGTATGACTGAGACACTGAGATCCAAGCATGACAATCAAAGCCTTCTTTTATCATATGGTGATCATAGACTTTCTTGGCAAGAGTGGTCTTGCCCAGCCCCCCCATTCCCACCACCGAAACTACAGTACGGTAAGGGTCTCCTTTTATGAGCCAACCGATTAATTCATCTTTAGGAGATTCAATGCCCACAACGTCAACATCTTCAAGAAACAGAGAAGCCATTCGGGGGTCTTGCCACCTAACATTTCGAGCACCACTGCTTGATCCTTGACCAGTGGATTGGAAGTCGTATCTTTCACTTCTTGCCTTGATTTTCTGCACTGATGCTTTGATCTCTTGAATCTCACTTGCTATCTTATGGCGGGGTTTTAATGTTTTGAGTGAGTGAATTATTTTATGGACAAAACCTGTAAAACCACGCCGAAGAGGACCATGTTGTGCCACCTGAAGCAAGTATTGGTCGATGGCAACGTCTATGCGGAAAGCGACTTCAGTTACTTGTTTCACCCATGTTTTGACACCCTCGCTCATGTCTTCTTCTGCTGCCGCCCTTGCATCTGCATCCTTGAGGAAGGACTGAATGCTCTCCAGTTCATATTTGATGTCAGCAACTTCTCCATGAATGCCTCGTAACAGCTTTGCTTCTTGGGTCACCAAGGGAACCAGCTTGTCGATAAGAGAGGATACTACCGTCTCCGCCATGTGACTTTCTTCTTACACCAAAGAAACGTACATTATTTCATCTAAATTTGGCTCTTCCTTCCCTATGATCAAATGGATCATTTGGGTTCTCTATGATTAAGCTTCCACCAACTTTCCCTAAGTTTTTTGTCTTCTTCTTTCTAGCTTTTCAGATTAGTCTGCTTTAGTCACGTTTTGTCAGAAAAAATCAATAATATTTTAACTAGGCCACAGCTGTAAAGTAACTCATAGCATGTTAGATTTTTTGACTTTGCTGGCCATCGTAACCCCACACCTTGTAACTTGATGCTTCACGAGTCCACTAAAATAACTTATTGATTATTTATTTGATTTTTTTTATAAAATAATAAAATTTAAAATAAATTTATAAAATCTAGAAATATAAGGAATTAATTAAGTATTAATCTTCCATTAAAAAAAGAGAGACTCTTATTCTGTATTTTGTAGGTCTTCGAAATTTAATAAATTTCACCAACTACACCTCAGAGCCAATTAGCGCCTTGAGATCTACAAACATCAACTTGTCCTGCCAAAGTCTCCAATTTCAAAATCAGTAGCACGTGCTGTCTGGTAAGGAGCCGGGCAATGCTGGCTGTCAATTTGGGATTGCAGGCTTGTTTTTGGTCCGCTGAATGCGTTAGGTTGTCTTTTATTTTGTGTTTAATCCAGGAAGATACCTCGCCTACTTCTAAATTAATGGGTGGCGTATGCAATAGTAGAATAACAACAAAATAATAAAGTTAAAAATGTATAAGATTTTCCATCCGGTTATTTTTAATTTTATCATAAGATTTTTTTCTATTCACACAAAAAAAAAAAACTACAGTCCACTTAGTTAACATTATTCGTTTTATTAAAAAAGCAATTCTAAAAGAAAATTATTAATAAAGCTAAAGTGAGCTAAAAAACAAAAAACAAAAAAAAACAATGTTCCTCCTTTAATTATGGTCCTTATTAAGCTTCATTTTTGTCATTTTGGTCATTTATATAAGGGAGCAAAATCAATAATAATAATAATCAATATCGACCAACAGCGACAAAGTCATTTATATCAAATTTTTTGAATAATATGTATGTTGAACCAAAAAGTACACAAGATTAAGATTAAAATTTTCTCTCTAAAAAGTATAGGCTTTCTACATCTCTAACCATCCTAAATGGTGTATATATATTGACCCTTTATATACACTTTCAATAGTTTTTTTCTTTGCCACTTTGGATAAGCAATAACATTGTCATATTATACATGATATTAGTTGTTTTTGCCACTTTGGATAAAAAATTACTGGATAATAATAATAAAAAATGCAATAATCGGCTATTGACCTATTTATTTGATTTTTTTTTTTTTAGTTTTTTAACCTATGTTGTCTGCTCTTAATAATACCTCTTTATCATCAGAGCAAGACATCAATAAGCTTTTGTGTCGGCGGGAATTAAACTCTAAATTTCTTATTCAAGCATACAAAAATTTATCAATTGACTTAAGTAGAATTCACTATTGACGTATTTATTTTGGTTTGCCACTAGTTGAATTGTTTAATGCAACTTATGTACCTAAAAAAAATGAAAATTTTGAATAAACTATAGAGAGATTCACGAAGACAGCGGTTGTGTGGGTCTCCTCCTCGATAGCTCTAATATCTAAATTTAATGTGGCCGGCCAGGATAATATAATAATAAATAAATAAATAAAAGAAGAAGTCCATATAACTACTCCATTTGTTCTTTTCCTCTAGTGTGGGTATTTTATGAAATATCTTATCTTGGGAGCACTACGAGGATATAGTCCTCCCAAAAAATTAGAACTAGCCTCCCAATTATTTCTAAGATTTCTAATTAGTGCAATGAATTTTTAGCTGGCCTCCTCAATTGTTCAAAACTTTATTACCTGTCTACTCCAATTATTCCTAAGATTTATAGTTAGTCCAAAAGATAATGACTAATAGTTGATCTTTTCCATTGTCCAAAAAATTTATAATTAATCCAATGGATATTTGTAGCATCATTGAGAACCTATTTCCCAACATGATTTAAATTTTTTTTTTCATCTTTAGGTACCTACAAAGTTTTTTTTTCAACCAAAATTATCAATCCATTTTTTTTCCTGGTTCAACATCATCTTCTTGACTCTTTAAAGAAGTGAATATGCAAGTGCATTTTTTTTTCTCTCTCTTTTATCAATAATCATTGTTATTTTACCATTAGTATTACTCTTGTTTCTTTCCTCTGCCACTATGTGTGTGTTGATATGCATAAGGGTATTTAAAATTTTTTTTGTTCACATTTTTGCATTGCTATCTTTATTCCATTAAAGAATGTTGGGCATAATTTTGAAGTGAATTGTTCTTTCATTGGATTTTTTTTTTTTTTTTTTGTATTTGTCTATAATAAACTATATAATTTTTGTATGTTCATTAATATTTAAGAATATAACAATATATCAAAGTTAATAATTTTGTATTCAATATGATCTATGGTTAATACACCAATACAACAATTCGGCCCCCAAGTAAAATTTTCTGGCTATGCCCCTGAACGTGCCTTGTAGTAATCTTACTACAGGCACAGGTCCAGAGTCAACCTTGCATGCGTTGTGGAAATTTTCCATAGCGTATGTCGTTATGTTTCTAATAAAATTCCAATAAAAAATAAAAGATAACTACTGGTCTTGGACTTTGTCTTCGAGAATTACAGATAATACCTTCTCACAAGTTGCATTAATTAGCATTTATCTGGCTACAATTAGACTAAAATAAGGAAAAGAAAGATAAAGAATTCAATAACTAAAAAACTAGACAACACAAAGTATATTATATTCGCCACTATTTAGAAGAAGGGAATAGAATGAAATGAATAATTTTACAATATTCTTCTTTTATCTTGTTTCGGAATTCTAATAGAAGGAATGGAAAGTTTATTCCATTGTTTGTGAGTTTAAGTATAAGAGAATAGAATGGATAAGAAGGAACACTCATTTCTCTTTATTCCTGAAAAACTTTAAATTTTCATGCTCCCAAAAATTGGGTGGAATTAGAATGAATGAAATTAGATTTAAGGGTAAAATGCAAAATTTATTCTCTAAGTTTCTTTAGATTTCATTTCAGTCCTCTAACTTTCAAGTTTATTCAATTAAGGCTTTTCCATCAACTTTTATTATCTGTTGTGATTAATTTTTCAATTTTATAAATTTTTCTTCAAATTTTTAAATTAAAAAAATTCAATTAATGATTAAAAATACTTTCCAGATTTTTTTTTTAACTTTACAAAAGTTAACGGAAAGGCCATAATTGAATAAATCAGAAACTTAGAGGACTAAAATGAACAAAAGCAATGTTAAAGGACTGAAATAAAATTTGAAGAAAGTTAGAGGGTCAGTTTTGCATTTTAGCCTAGATTTAATGAATTTTTTACTAAAACTTCCAAAATACCCCTATATATTTTAAAATATGGGTCTATTAATAATATTGTTATGAAATGATTTTATTTCTTTCTCTCTATATTACTCCGAAATAAGGTTACTTACATTCCATTTATTTTCATTCCTTACGTTAGGTTTGTTTCGATATAAAACCTTGTATAAAAATAGTTTTCCATATTTTTTCAGATGCTGCCAAACATTGAAAAACATGGAATTGTTAGTGGAAAACTAGCTTTGGTCAACTCTACTAAATAGGTTTCCTTAAATCTGAACCATTCTTTAATGATTTAATGATCTAGATTTTTTCATGTCAGCATTCCATTAACAATAATCTTAATTATTTTGTTTACAACATTGTTTTGTTATTTTAAGAATATTATTAGTGGAACGCTGACATAGCAGAATCTAGATCATTAATGATCAAAGATAGTTTTCTTTAAATCTTAACCATTCTATAATGATTTAATGATTTAGATTTTTTCATGTCATCATTCCATTAACAATAATCTTAATTGTTTTGTTTACAACATTATTTTGTTATTTTAAGGATATTGTTAGTGGAACGCTGACATGGCAGAATCTAGATCATTAAGTCATTAAAGTGTAGTTAGGATTTAAGAAAATCTATTGATAAAGTACTCTAGGATATCTAGAGGATCTGAATTCCTTTTTTTAGGAATTTTTTTCTACTAAATATTTTTGGAAAACAATTTTATCTCACAACAAACTTTTATTTTTATTTTTATACAAGATAGAATTTCTACTCTAGCCTAATCTAAATGCATGTGTGTGATGCTCCCTCCTGGAGACTTGAACATCGGCCCTTGCCCCCCATTCCCTACAAGTATTTATACTTGTGAAGTGATCATTGCACCAATGGTACACGGTGGTTATCCCACGGCAAACTAAATAAGGAAAGTTAGGAGACTATTTTTTAACTCATTTAAAGTTGCTACTAAACATAGGAAAATGAGGCAATTTTATAGAAAATAATTTTGAAAAATGACCAATTTTCTAGAAAACATTATTGCTGAAACAAATAAAGCGTTATGGTCATATTAACAGATGCCCTTCGAAAAATTGTTAATAAACCATATTAGGAAAGTTTCAACATCATTTTTATGAGAAATATAAAAAACTGTCAATAAAATTAATTGTTTTATTATTTTTCCATAAAATATTTCTAAAGATAATTTCTAAATCAATACCTTTAAGACATTCGTTAACATTAACCATTATATTAAATACTTTAGGCCCAATAACTAGTGACCCAAGATTAGCTGATACTTCTTAATGTTCCCAACATGTATATCTAGAGTTTGACTTGATAATAGTTGATATCCGTGACATAATGGCCGTTGATGGATGACCTTAATTTACAACAAATACATGTTGTTTTAGCGATGATTATTAAAAACTACTTCGATAATTACTTGTGTTTGATACCTATTATGAAATGGCCGTTTGTATTGGATTCACATGAAAAGGAAATAGGTGGAACTAAAATTACTGAAGTTTTCTTTACGAGCAACCAAGTTTTTTAATAATAAGTAGGCAGTAAGGGAGGGCGGTAATGTTCGAATCACAGATAGGCGTGTAAGTTACAAGTCATAAGATAGATTTTCTTCATAAAGAAAAAGCAATTTAAGAAAATCAAAAGATTAGCATTCACATTTTTTAGAGAATTAAGAACACATTTTTAAGGTTGACAATTCAACATAATGGTGTAATATTTTACAAAATTATGCTACAAAACATTTATTCAGTTCGATATCAATTTATATAGTTCAAAATCAAGTTTTCTCATACAATATAATTTTAAAGAGAAGCAAATTTATCTATGCATGGTCTGAACAACTAACCATTATTTGCTATTAGATTCAAACAGGCCATTATTCATAATGGATAATACAAAAATGGGGGATAACATCGTAATACAAAATTTTTAGTAATCCTATCATAAATATAAAGCCGTTCAGTTCAATGTCACAAAAATAATTCATATATAAAAACTTAAGTTCAACCACGAAAGAAAGAACGTATAAACACCCATAACGACATCATGAAAAACAAATGGAAGGCCCAAAAAGCCTCACCTGATCTCCTAAGAAACTTTCCGGGAGATAAAAATGAAGCTTTTCTTCAAAAGCTCATATAATTTTTAAGTTCTCCTCAATGCATTCTACTATTCATTAAAATAAAGACCAAAACAACCATTAAAAAAATGCATTGTAAAATCATAGATTTTGATAGGCCAAAAACATATTGACCTTTTGTGATGGATTAATTGATTAATTAGCTAAGTTTATTAATTAATCAAATTAACATGCAAACGCGTGATAACACAAACAAATCACCAATAAACTAAAGTGCAGTAGAAAATAAATTGACACGGTGATTTGTTTACAAATGGGGAAAACCTAAAAGGCAAAAACCTCAAAGGGTGATTTTAAGGTCACCACTCCCGAAATTCCACTATTATCACAATAAGCGGTTACAAATAAAAAAATCTCAAGTACCTTACTTATCAACCTACATTTGAACCCTTACCCCAATACCCAATTGGACTTGTTCTGTAGTGACAATTTATTTGATTTTTTTAATAAAATAATAAAATTTTAAAATAAATTTATAAAATCCACCAGCTTAGAAATATAAGGAATTAATTAAGTATTTAATCTTACATTAAAAAAAGAGAGACTCTTATTCTGTATTTTGTAGATCTTGGAAATTTAATAAATTTCACCAACTACATCTCAGAGTCAATTAGCGCCTTGAGATCTACAAACATCAACTTGTCCTGCCAAAGTCTCCAATTTCAAAATCAATAGCACGTGCTGTCTGGTATGGAGCCAGGCAATGCTGGCTGTCAATTTGGGATAGCAGGCTTGTTTTTGGTCCGCTGAATGCGTTAGGTTGTCTTTTATTTTGTGTTTAATCCACGAAGATACCTCTCCTACTTCTAAATTAATGGGTGGCGTATGCAATAGTAAAATAACCACAAAATAATAAAGTTAAAAATGTATAGGATTTTCCATCCGGTTATTTTTAATTTTATCATAAGATTTTTTTCTATTCACACACAAAAAACAAACTACAGTCCACTTAGTTGACATTATTCGTTTTATTAAAAAAGCAATTCTAAAAGAAAATTATTAATAAAGCTAAAGTGAGCTAAAAAAAAAAAAATTCCTCCTTTAATTATGGTCCTTATTAAGCTTCATTTTTGTCATTTTGGTCATTTATATGAGAGAGAAAGATCAATAATAATAATAATCGACCTACAACAGCAAAGTCATTTATATCAAAATTTTTGAATAATATTCATGTTGAATCCACAAGTACACAAGATTAAGGTTAAAATTTTCTCTCTAAAAAGTATAGGCTTTCTGCATCTCTAACCACCTTGAATGGTGTATATATATATTGACCCTTTATATACACTTTCAATAGTTTTTTTCTTTGCCACTTTGGTTAAGCAATAACATAGTCATATTCTACATGATATTAGTTGTTTTTGCCACTTTGGATAAACAATTACTGGATTATCAAAAAAAAATTAACCCGCTATTGACCTATTTATTTGATTTTATTTTTTTAAAGAGTTTTTTCAACCTATATTGTCTACTCTTAATAATAGCTCTTTATCATCATGAAATCAAGATATCAATTAGTTTTTTTGTATTGGCGGGAATTGAACTTCAAATTTCTTATTCAACCATAAAAAATTTTTATCATTTGAATTAAGTGGAATTCATTATTGATCTATTTATTTTGGTTTGCCACTAGTTGAATTGTTTAATGCAACTTACATAACTTTAAAAAAAAAAATGAAAATTTTGAATAAGCTATAGAGAGATTCATAAGAACAGCGATTGTGTGGGTCTCCTCCTTTATAGCTCTAATCTCTAAATTTAATGTGGCCGGCCAGGATAAGATAAAAAAAAAAAATGTCCATATAACCACTTCATTTGTTCTTTTCCTCTAGTGTGGGTATTTTATGAAATATTATCTTGGGAGCACTACGAGGAACGAGTCTGGAGCAATGCAAATGTGCCCTGTTGGAATCTTAATGCAGGCACAAGTCCAGGGTCAACCTTGCATGCGCTGTGGAGATTGTCCACAGCGTATGTCGTTATGTTTCTTATAAAATTCCAATAAAAAATAAAAGATAACTACTGGTCTTCTTGGACTTTGTCTTCGGGAATTACGAACAGACTCGCAAGTTGTATTAATAGCATTTATCTGGCTACAATTAGACTAAATAAGGAAAAGAAAGATAGAGAATTCAATAACTAAAATAACTAGACAGCACAAAGTAAATTATATTAGCCACAGTTTAGGAAGATGGAATAAAATGAAATGAATAATTTGTAAAATATTTTTTTTTCTTGTTTCAGAGTTTTAATAGAAGGAATGAAAAGTTCATTCCTTTCTATTCTCAAAAAAAATCAAATTTTCATGCTTCCAAAAATTGGGAGGAATTAGAATGAATGAAATTAGATTTTAGGGTAAAATACAAAATTGACCCTCTAAATTTTTTTAAATTTCATTTTGGTTCTTTAACTTTGCTTTTGTTCATTTCAGTCCTCTAACTTTCAAGTTTATTCAATTAAGGTTTTTTAATCAACTTTTGTTATATGTTGTGGTTAATTTTTCAACTTTATAAATTCTTCTTCAAATTTTTTAAATTAAAAAAAAAATTCAATTAATGATTGAAAAATATTTTCTAGATTTTTTTTTCAAAAAATTTTAACAAAAATTAACTGAAATACCATAATTGAATAAATCTAAAATTTAGAGAACTAAAATGAACGAAAGCAAACTTAGAGGACTGAAATGAAACTTGAAGAAAGGTAGAGGGTCAGTTTTGCATTTTAGCCTAGATTTAATGAATTTTTTTACTAAAACTCTCAAAATACCCCTATACATCAACAATATATTCAAAATATGGGCCTAATAGTAATATTGTAATAAAATAATTTTATTTTTCCCCTCTATATTACTCCGAAATAAGGTTAGTTACTCTCTATTTATTTCCATTCCTTATGCTCTGTTTGTTTCGATCCAAAACCTTATGTAAAGATAGTTTTCCAGTGTCTAGCAGCATAAAAAAAATGATTTAAAGGAAAACTATCTTTGGTCAATAGAAAAAGTATGGTTTTTTTTTTTTTTTTTATTAAGATATTCTAGATTTCCTAGGGTACTCTACCAATGAGGTTTCCTTAAATCTTAACCACTCTTTAATGATTTAATGGTCTAGATTTTTCCATGTCAGCATTTCACTAACAATAATCTTAATTGTTTTGTTTGCAACATTATTTTATTATTTTAAGAATGTTATTAATGGAATGCTGACATGAAAAAATCTAGTTTATTAGATCATTAAAGTGTAGTTAGGATTTAAGGAAATCTATTAATAGAGTACCCTAGAAAATCTAACTTTTTTTTAGGGATTGTTTTCCACTAAATTGTTTGGGAAAACAACTCTATCTCACAGTAAGTTAAATAAGAAAAGTTGGAAGACATTTTTTAACTTATTTAAAGTTGCTACTAAACATAAGAAAATGAGAGTTTTATAGAAAATAATTTTTGAAAAATGACCAATTTTCTAGAAAACATTATTGCTGAAATAAATAAAGCCTTTGGGTTATGTTAACGGGTGCCCTTTGAACAATTATTAATAAACCATATTAAGAAAGTTTCAACATCATTTTCATGAGAAATATAAAAAGTTTTCAATAAAATTAATTGCTTTTTTATTTTTCCATAAAATATTTCTAAAGATAGTTTCTGAACCAATACCTTTAAGACATTCATTAACATTTCTCATTATATTAACTAGTTTAGGCCAATAACCAATGACCCCAGATCAGTTGATACTTCTTAATGTTCCCAACATCTATATCTAGAGTTCGACCTGATAATAGTTGATATCCATGACATAATGGCCGCTGATGGATGACCTTAATTTACAACAAATACATGTTGTTTTATCAGTGGTTATTAAAAACTACTTCGATAATTACTTGTGTTTGATACCTATTATGAAATGGCCGTTTGTATTGGATTCACATGAAAAGGATATAGGTGGAACTAAAATTACTGAAGTTTTCTTTACAAGCAACCAAGTTTTTTAATGATAAGTAGGCAGTAAGGGAGGGCGGTAATGTTCAAATCACATATAGGCGTGTAAGTTACAAGTCATAAGATAGATTTTCTTCATTAAGAAAAAGCAATTGAAGAAAATCAAAAGATTAGCATTCACATCTTTTAGAGAATTAAGAACACATATATAAGGTTGACAATATAACATAATGGTGTAGTATGTTATAAAATTATGCTACAAAACATTTATTCAGTTCGGTACCCATTTATATAGTTTCAAAATCGAGTTTTCTCATACAATATAATTTTAAAGAGAAGCAAATTTATGTATGGATGGTCTGAACTACTAACCATTATCTGCTATTAGATTTAGACAAGCCATTATTCATAATGGATAATACACAAATGGGGGATAACATTGTAATACAAAATTTTTAGTAATCCTATCATAAATATAAAGCCGTTGTAGTTCAATGTCACAAAAATAACTCATATATAAAAACTTAAGTTCAACCACAAAAGAAAGAATGTATAAACACCCATAACCACATCATGAAAAACAAATGGAAGGCCCAAAAAACCTCATCTGATCTTGTTAGGTTCTAAGACCTTTAGGTTTAAATGTATTAGAACTAGGGGTGTCCACGGGTCGGGTTTGTGCCCAACCCGAAACCGACCCACTAACATCGGGTGGGAGGTTGAACGACCCGCAGCCGACTGCCGGCAACTTCGGGTCGAGTTGGATCGGGCTTCAGTGGACAACGGTCAGGTCGGTCAAAGTTGGAGTGAGTTTCAACCTCCAATCTTCGCCGAATCTCGTTGGAAATCGCTAAATCTTCGCCGGATCTCGCCCAATCTTCACTGAATCTTCGCTGAATCTCGCTGAATCTTCGCCCAATCTGTGCGACAACCACGGGATTGAAGCAAGAAAGACCAACACAAGCCCAGATTTGAACGAGAACTTCCATCTTATCACCGGATCTTCATCGAATCATCACTGTCTTCACCGGATCTGTGTGACAACCACGAGATCGAAGCAAAAAACACCACCTCAAGCCCAAATTTAAGAGAAAACTTACATCTCATCGCCGGATCTAACCAAAAACTACCAAATCTTCACTAGATCTGAGTGGATCTAGGTAGATCTGGTCTTCTTTCACGAGTTTCGTCGGTCGGATCGGGTTCATCGGGTTTTGGAGAAGAAAACCCGCCATCCAACCCGCCTAGATCGGCTTTTCGTGGAGAAGACCCGCCGCTGACTGTCACCAGTGTCGGGTCGGCCGGTTTTCGGGCCGGGTCGGACGGGCTGGCCGGGTGAATCAGGTCTCGGTTGCTGTTGGACACCCCTAATTAGAACTCTAAAATGTAATGTTAGCAAACCATGATCAAAACGTTTTAGTTTGATTTAGACTGCTCAAAGTATGTGTCTTTTATGTAAAGTTGGAGTCGAGTTAACTGTAGAAGTTACTGTGCATTTCTGCCTAGCTCGATCGATCGAGAATTAGGCTCGACCGATAGAAAGTCATGCAGATTATTTTTCTGCAGAATTTTCAACTCAGCCTTAAGCCCATATGACGTGTAGGGTTTTATGTTTTTCTCTAGGTATAAAAAGCAAACCCTAGCCACGTTTTTGAAGTTACTCATATTGCTGTTTTGTGTGAATTTCTTGTGAGATCTGAGAGGTGCTTGCCTTCACATAAGCTTAGGATTAGCAAGAAGGAGATTTCTTCAAGAGCTTGATGATCATTCAGTTGCTGCCATAAGAGCTTAAAAATACACAAGCGGGAGTGCTTGTACTTGCTGGAGAATCTAAAAAAGAAGGAGTCCGTGATCTCGGAGCTTGCACGTGGTCGTGTCAATAAGTTTTCTACTGGTGGGTAGCAATAGGATGTTAGTGGTCTAAGTCGTTATTGTACAAACTTCGATTCTTTCATAGTGGATTCAGTTTTACCTTGAGGATAGTTATGTTAAATTCTTCCTAGGTTTTTTACCTGTTTGGTTTTCTTAGGTCATCATATCATTGTGTTATCTATATTTGCGCTGCTTTGCATAATATGATTGTTTTCTTTTAACCTAGATCTGAATAATAAACCTAAGTATTCACTTGGTTAATTAATTAGGTTAAACAATCTAGTTTTATAGGGGTCTAAAAACGTACAAATCTCCTAAGAAACTTTTCGGGAAATAAAAATGAAGCTTTTCTTCAAAAGCTCATATAATTTTTAAGTTCTCCTCAATGCATTCTACTATTCATTAAAATAAAGACCACATATCAAAAATAAATAAATATATAAAGACCAAAACAACCATTAAAAAAAATGCATTGTAAAGTCATAGATTTAATAGCTATAGTGCATAAAATATGCTTAGTTAATGAGAATTATAGAATGTTCATAATGTCATAACAAAAAATAAGATTTTTATTTTAAGAGTAAAATATTAATTAAATCCCATCATTTCAAAATTAACAAATTAAATCTAGCTTTCAAAAAATCACTTTGAACCAGATACCATTGAAATATGGTAATCATGTACACGTACGTGGGCCAGCGAGGCAATGTTTAATAAACCATGCCCTCGTCTTGTGGGTTCCTCCTCTTACCCTCTGAATTTAACGTGGCCGACCAAGGTAAGATATAAAATTAACCATATATAACTACTCCATTTGTTTTTTTCATCAAGTGTGGGTATATTTTATGAAATATGTTGGGAGTAATATGAGGAACAAGTCTTGAACAATGCAAATGTGCCGTGTAGGTGTAGGAATCTTGCTAAAGATTACAATTACAGGGTCAAAAAGGGGAAAGTGAATATAATTGATACTATTTTCCTTTTTTTTTTGAGCCTGATACTATTATACCCTCTAAGATTAGTTTAGGCCATAACCAATGACCCTTCGATCAACTGATACTTTATGATGTTTCTAACATGTACATCTAGGGTTCAACACCTCCTCCAATCCCTCAAAGATATGCTAGGATTTTCAAAGAGTTTTATACTGAGATAATGGCTGATAAATGACCGTTACAGCCAATAAATGTTGTTTTATGGTGGTTATTAAAAAAGTATTCTTGGATAATTATATGTATTTGATACCCATAATGAGATAGCCGTTTGTAAGGTTGTCAAAATTGGAATCCTACGTAAGATCGTGGGAGGTAGGTGAGATCGTGGATCGTAGAATCGGATCGTGAATCGTAAGATCTTATATATTTTTAGATTTAAAGCAAAAAACACATTAATAATAACTTTGAATGTTAAATAATCATGTAAATTGTGAATTTATCCATTAAAAAACAAAGATTTGCATCATATGATGCAATTTGCATGTCATATATCGCTACGTCTATACTAACAAAACAAATATATTTAAGTTTTGATTTAATGTATCTAAAAAGTTCAATAAATATTTAATTAGCAATTAAATACCAAAATATTTATCAACACATATGAAAATATTTTCCAAGTTCCAAGTTTAAAATTCAAAATAAGTTATCAAATGGAAAATAACTAACTAAAATATGAAATCCAAGAGCAAGATGAATATTAAGTTGTAATGAACATTTAAGTATTCTCATTCTAGGATTCTTATAACCACTGTCCTAATCATCATCATTTATTTTATCATTTTTGTAGATATTGTATATTTGTATACTAGAGCTGCAAAAGAGATCAAGATACAACTTCACACTCAACTATTCAAGTTATACCGCTTAGTAACAATTACAGATCATGCTAAAAAAAATCAATCAATCAATATAAAAATATAAGCATACTAATAAAATTATATATAAGAAAAACATTTTAGTAATATTAGAACACAAATTAGTACATTGATCAAACAAATTCAACAAAATTATAGCTTAAAAGTTAGCAAAGCCAATATAAATTTAACTCCTCTCTAGCTCTCTCTAGCTTTCTTTTCTTTCCAGTTATAATTCTTACACTCGTTTTTTTTTTTTTTCTTAGTACAGTCGCTATATACATCTCCAAGAACATATGTAATGTGACAAAAAAAAAGGCAACAAAAACATATATATTACACTATGATTGGCAAAAAAGAACTCCAGTCAATTAATATCATTCTCTAGTATAGTATTCTTTAAAGTCTTTAAGATTTTCCAATCTAAAAATAAAATTAAACAAAACCGAATATTTTTCTCAATCTCAGCATTACGAAAAATTATTGAGTACTCCTTGAGTACCATAAATGCATACTCCCTCATCTCACATAATTGTGGGTTTCACAATTAACGTGAGAGAGGAGAGTACGTATTTATGGTACTCCGAGAGTTATGGGCAATGAACATGTGCCTTGTGTAGGAATCTGAAATTCTTGAGGTTACAATTGTAATTTGTAAAGCCAAAGTCAGCTTTTTCTCATTGGAGCTACACCCAGGACTGACATATGCAAATCTTAATTGTAATAACGGAATGCAATAGAAAGTATTAAGGGGGGGAGTGATCTGATCTGAACTGTCCAGAGTGTACATTGTTATTTTTCTAATAATTTTCCAAATCAAAGAGCTATGCTAGTCTTGGATTTTCTCTTCTGGGCATTACCTGAACAGATATTACTTACATCAAAAAAGTTGTATTAGCATTTACCTAGCTAGACTATGAGTCTATAATTATGATAAAGAGAAAAAAATAACGAAAAAAAAAAATTGGAGAGCACCACTCAAGGTCGGCTGGATATTGTTTGAGGCTTTACTACGACAATTTTGAGTGGGGTCTCTTTAAATTTATAATTTAATTTGTTTATGTAGTATCCAATTGTCTTGCTTTTTGAAATTCAAAATTACTAATTAAGTTTTTTAAACATCTACTTTTCAATTGATGATATAATTAATTTATTTAATGTTTTTGTGATATAATTAGTTTTAAATATGATTTTTATCAATTTTATGAAAAACTTTTTTGTTTTCGAAAAAAATTCTAACAAGTATTGTCAATCTGAAAACCTATAAGTTAGAGCGCGCGTGCGTGCGCGCGCACACACACACAAATCTAATATAAGACGTAAAAAGTAAAAAACTTTTAAGTAAAAGCCAAATGTACTCTAACTCTTTTCTATAATTTTTTTTTTATTTGTAATATTTCATATAAATTTATGCTAAATTTCGGTTCTCCTTGTAACAATTTCATCAAGAGATCCTATTTAAGATTTAGTTCATTTTTCTGAAAAGGATATGTTTAGACCCCTTAATTAGTTGATTTTATAACAAAGCAACATGTTAAATTAAATAATTATGAATTTAGATTGATTTTTGGTGACTAATATAGATTTATCATCAAGTACGAACGTTATAGGTTGAATCTCTCTACCAAAAATTTTTTTAAAAAATCATATAAAAAGTAATAAATAATTAAGCACATTGTTAGGGTCATATTTTCTGTATAATTGGCTAATTCCTTGACAAAACGCACTTTACTTGTATTCAAGTAGATCTAAGTTGAGTTTAATATATTAAGAGGTATGTTGTTCAAACATATCAAGTGGTATAATTAAAGACATGAAGGTTTATCCAGAAACAAGTGAAGAAAAGCTGTTTCATTGAGTCTTGACAGAAGCTCGACAAATGCTGCTATTGAAATTTAATAGAGAAGCTCGACACAAACTCGATCTATCAAGATCTACGATTTCAGAATTTCCAGATCTGAAATTCAGCCCATAATGACTTAAATTATTAGGGTTTCTTTTCTCACAACCCTAGTCATATATAAGGCTTATTTTAAAAGTCATCAAGTACAGAAACAGAGACCTAGAACTCATATACTTTGTGTGAAGCTATTGCATTTGTGCACTTTAGGGTTTTGTAAGTAAGTGCTTCCTGATCTTCATCGTTTATGAAGTGAAGAACTTTATAGCTAACAACAATCATTCAAGTTGTTAGAGTTAGTCACATACTGGATCCGTACAAAGGAATTAGTCACAGATTAGAGATTTATGCAACAAAGAAAAGAATGCTACTACAAGATCAAGTCCAATTGAGTATTGAAGCGAAAATTCAACAGTAGGTTAGTATTTTGGAATAAGCCAGAGTAGTGGTAAGATTTCTCATACTTATAACCACTTGATTATTAATTAGTGGATTCTTAGAAGTGGTGACCTTAAATTCACCCAATAGAGTTTTTTGCCTTGCGGAAGTTTTTCCCCATTCATCAACAAATCACCATGTCAATTTAATTTTCTCTACACTTAGTATATTTGGTGATTTGTTGGTACCTCCACGATTTACATGTAATTTGATATAATTAATCAATTTAGGTAATTGAATTAATTAACCGGGGTCAATCTATCTTAACCTAACAAGTGGTATAAAGTGGGCACACTCTAATTAGGTTTTAACCAGGGTCAATCTATCTTAACCCTTAAGGTTAGTAGTTTACGATTTTACATTTAACTCAATTTTACCATTTTTGTGAAATTCGGTATTATCAACCTAATCTTGTAATTAGTGCGGATTAGGGTTTCAAATACTTCCTAATCGTCCTAGGGTTTTAATTTTTGAGTATTTATATATTTTGTAGCGTTCAAAGGTAAATCAAATTATTATCAATAAAAATATAGAGTTTTTCTCAAACTTTTCTGGTAAATTATAGTTTATCACTTTGTGGAATTAATGGAAACCTCTCGTGGCTTCGAGATTCACTACCAGAAGCTAATTGTTAGTTTTTATTCTATCAAAAGAGTATCAGGTGTGTTTTATTTAAGCTTCTACTATATCTCCTAAAGTTTTACCTATAGTGGATTAACCTACAATAGAAACCTAGCTTCTATTAGTCCAAACTGTCTAAACTGTCTAATATGTGGATACCATCGCAAATGACTCATCTGCACTTCAAAATCTCTAACCACGCTGAATGTCTTCAAAATCTCTGACCACGCTGAATGTTTTGGTTTGCCAGTAGTTGAATTAAAGTTGAAGATTTTTTATTCCAACCTACTGTAATGCTCTGCCATTACAAAGTGTATAAGAAAGTGTCTTAATCGTGGACATATTTGTCTTCTCTTCCTACTCTTGACCTACATGCAAAAATACTTGTTATATGTTTAAGAAGCTAATCTCACGTCGTCTTGCCAGCCAGGGCAAGATATAAAATTGTCGATATAAGTATAACTACATTTTTTATTTATATTTTGTTCTTCAAGCGGGTGTATTATTTGTTTGCTCTTCAAGCGAGTAGCATGAGGAACGAAGTCTTGAGCAATGAACATGTGTCTTGTGTAGGAATCTAAAATTCTTGAGGTTACAATTATAAAGCCAAAGTCAGCACTTTCTCATTGGACCTGCACCCAGGATTGACATATGCAAATCTTAATTGTAATTACGGAATGCAATAGAAAGTATTAAGGGGGGAGTGATCTAATCTGAACTGTCCGGAGTGTACATTGTTATTTTTCTAATAATTTTCCAAATCATTATCAAAGAGCTATGCTAGTCTTGGATTTCTCTTCTGGGCATTACTTGAACAGATATTACTTACATCAAAAAAGTTGTATTAACATTTATCTGGCTAGACTATGAGTCTATGACTATGATAAAGAGAAAAAAAAAAATAAGGAAAAAAAAAATCTAGAGAGCACCACTCAAGGTCGGCTAGGTACCATTTGAGGCTTTACTACAACAATTTTGAGTGGGTTCTCTTTAAATTTAAAATTTAAATTGTTTGTGTAGTATCCAATTGTCTTGCTTTTTGAGATTCAAAAATTATAGTGTTTTTGTGATATAATCAGTTTTAAATATGATTTTTATCAATTTTATGAAAAACGTTTTTGTTTTCAAAAACAATTCCAACAAATATTGTCAATGTACTCTTTAACTCTTTTCTATAATTTTTTTTTATTTGTAATATTTCATATAAATTTATGCTAAATTTCTGTGCTCCTTGTAACTATTTCATCAAGAGATCCTATTTAAGATTTAGTTCATTTTTCTGAAAAGGATATGTTTAGATCCCATAATTAGTTGATTTTATAACAAAGCAACATGTTAAATTAAATAATTATGAATTTAGATTGATTTTCGGTGACTAATACAGATTTATCATCAAGAACGAACGTTATAAGTTGAATCTCTCTAAAAAAAACATAAATCATATAAAAAGTAATAAATAATTAAGCACATTGTTAGGGTCATATTTCTATGTAATTAGCTAATCATTGACAAAACACACTTTACTTGTATTCAACTAGATCTAAGCTGGGTTTAATATATCAAAAGGTATGTTGTTCAAACATATCAAGTGGTATCATTAAAGACATGAAGGTTTATCCAGAAACAAGTGAAGAAAAACTATTTCATCAAGTCTCGACAAATGCTGCTATTTCATCATGTTTGTCTTCTCTTCCTACTCTTGACATATGTGCAGAAATACTTGTTATAAGTTTATGAAGTCAATGTCACGTTGTTGTGCCAACCAGTAGAGACGGCTCTACAGCCAACCTAGGGGGTTCAAATGAACCCCCTGACCTGGCAAAGAACCAAAAATCATATATAAAATAATTAATTATTTTTTTGTTTTGACCCCAAAATAAAATTTTAAACACCCTCACCCTTTGTTTAATCTCAATTGAAATAAGCTTGAATATAATTATTTTAGTGCTATTTTAACAATAATTTTACAATAAAAGTTAAGTGACAAGTTTTAATTAGTTTATATATAAACCCACAAATTATATCACTTTTTTATATATCTTTAACAACTTGCTACCTAAATTTTTTTGTGAAGTATTGTGTCAATAGTTTGTTGTACTCTTAAAACTGTTGCTTCATTTTAATAAATAAATAAATAAATAAATCCTCTCTTCAGATTCTGGTTTACTTTGCCATTGACTGCAAAATGAATTTGTTTTACCTGCACATTTCTTCTTCATTAGAAAAAAATTACACAATTTTTAGCACACAAGAATTACAACACTCTTGACCCTCCTAGGAAATATATAAATAACTACATTATTTGGTTATTTTTGTTCCTCAAGCGGGTGTATTATTTTTTATGAAATGTACTGGGAATAGTATGAGGAACGAAGCCTTGAGCAATGAACATGTGCCTTGCGTAGGAATCTGAAATTCTTGAGTTTATAAATTTATAATTATAAGGCCAAAGTCAGCTCTTTCTCATTGGACCAGCAAACCAGTTTGACCTATGCAAATCTAAACTGTAATCACGGAATGCTATAGAAAGTATTAGGGGCGGGGGGGGGGGGGAGCAATTTGATCCGAACTGTCCGGGGTGTCCATTGTCATTTTCTTTTAAAATAATTTTCCAAATCAAAGAGCTATGTTAGTCTTGGACTTCCTCTCCTGGGCATTACTTGAATAAATAATACCTGCATCTTACTTGAATAAATAATACCTGCATCAAAAAAGTTGCATTAGCATTTATATGGCTTGACTATGAGTGTATGACTAAGATAAGGAAAAAAAAAAAATGTGGTTCATATCCTTTCACAGGATAAACAAACAGTTACAACTTATAAGGTGATTGCAACAATAGGGGGAAAAAAGTAACACGGAAAGGAAGTAATTAATAGTGGCAAAGACAACACTTATTTTTGTGGTAACAACGAGCTTAACAAAAGATACAAATACAGGCAATGCAGGCATTTGATTTGAGAAGAAATACCACTGATTTTCTAGCTGATTGTTAACATAAATCCACCCAACAACTCAACATTCTACCTAGTTCTAGCTTCTAACTACTCTTCAGGCCTTGAGTATATATCTCTTGGTTTTCCTCCAGTGGACCTTTTGATCTACCTTGGCCCTCTTCAAATCCCTGGTCTTCTTCAATCTGAATTGATGAGTTGGGCTTTAGCCCACCTGATTCCCTAGCCTCATTTTAGTACTCAATCCATGCTAGGATTTGAAGTACCTGGCTGGCTACGTAATTGTTGGGCTTCATCTACAATCTCAGCTAACCCGATATAGCTTTGGGTGATTGGGTCTTCAATGAAAGAGTGAAAAATGGGGCTTGGCGGGTACATTTGGAAGAATATTAAAAGGAAGAGCAGGAAGTTGCTGCGGACGTAGTTTGGGTTGCCTTGTATGGGGATTTGAGTTGAGTTGTTTGTTTGCTTAGAAAACAAAGAAAGATAAAGGAAAAAAAATTAGATAAAAAAATGAAAATAAAAATAATTAAGAATGAAAAATAATTATTCAAATAAAATATAATGTAGAATAAATACTTTGATATGAGGTGTTTTAAAAAGTAATTAGAAAAAATAGAAAAAATATAAGTTCTTATATTAAAATAGACAAAATAATTTGCATGAATTGAAGCAAATGCTTTAATCGTTCTTCTAACTCCTTTGCTACAAGGCCAAGTATTATTTCCTTACGCAACATTGTGGAATTCAAAATAGCAAACTCTTATTATTATTTTAAATTCCGTAACTTATTCACCATGTCTCATTT
This sequence comes from Castanea mollissima, assembly GCA_014183005.1. NCBI lineage: Eukaryota > Viridiplantae > Streptophyta > Magnoliopsida > Fagales > Fagaceae > Castanea > Castanea mollissima. Next base: position 54,940,399 of record JACAVU010000005.1, on the reverse strand, counting down.
TAAAGAGGTTCATATCCTCTCATAAATAAACAATTACATGGTGATTGCAATTCTAACGAGGAAAATAGTCACACCAACAAACCCATCATTGTAGCAACAAAAAAAAAAAAAAAGGGGTTTAAAACCACTTATTTGGGCCAAAACAATGAGAAGCACAATAAAGGAGAAAACGACAAACACGAAAAAGAAAACCACATGATTTCCTGCTTGATTCTCTTCAAAAACAAGCCCAATAACGTGTCCCAGCAGCAACAATTATAAACACCTCCTCATCCAAGTCTGTAGACAAAGCCCAACAATTCCGGTGTCAAGGTTCATATATAAATTGGTCTAATAGGACTATTGTTTATAAAAAAAAATAAAAAAAGATCTAATAGGACTATTGAGGATTCAAACTATTAAATCATCATATTATGAGGAAAAGCGTACTTACAGATTTAAATTAGCATCACTAAGTAGAAGATGATTGTTTACCAACCACAAGTGGACAAACTTTGATTAGTAATGAAGAGGTTAACACTAGAAAATAAAAAAGAAAAACAACGTAAAGTATGACTAAATATCTCATAATTGAAATCTCAAATTAAATGCTTGAACAAATTCATTTTAATCACTCTATTTAATAAGATATTTGAATAACACAATTTGAATTAGGGGTTGAAGAGCAACTTTTTAAAATCCTAAGCAAATGTTTTAACAATGGTCACTTCCCTCTGTCACTTGCTTTGTTTTGATACAGTATTCGCCCTATTTAGCAAATGAGCTTCTGCCTCTACATTTTTCACAAAGTGCAATTTAAGCCAAATATGAAAAATCAGCAAAATCCAAGCAAACAGACCATGGAAGCAGCAGGTGGTGAATCACATATTTCAACTAATGCAAAATAAAATGGACTACAATTGCTTTTAACTATACAAATCTACAACACAAATCCCACCACAATATGTACCAGTAAAAGAAGAAAACCCAAGTCAAAAAATGAAAAAAAGAAAAAGAAAAAGGCTGATATATTGATATTACCACATCGAGGGTTATATATACTGATATTACATTTGTATAATCTTGTTGATATTCGTGACAAAATGGCGGTTGATGAGCTTTACAGTCTTTATAGGCTGTTCCTATAAACTACTTTGATAATTACATGTGTTTGATACTTATAATGAGATGGTCGTTTGTATTGGATGCTCATGGAAAGGATATCAGATTTTCGAACCTTACAATAATTTTTTTTTTAAACCCAAGATTTGTCTCATTCTTAGCACTACAAAGGTCACATTGTTAAAAGAATTCCTTCTTTGCCTAACTGACGTCCCTGATTTGCCCAATCAGCAAGCATATTTGTTATTTTCTTCAATATGATAGGCAATCGAAAAAAAATCAAAAGATTAGTGATCACTTTTTCCGGGGAATTAAGAAAATATTTTTAAGGTTGACAAATCGATCAAAATGTATGTAAATTTACTACTAAGAAAAAGTGTAGTATTTTGCAAAATTATGCTACATAACTTATAGGGGTAATTTTTAATTGGAAAAATAAAAGAAGCTGTTGGTCTCCAAGAACCCGTCAGCTCTCTTAGGCATGCCGACAACATCACGCAAGATGAAGTTGTCAATCTCAAAGCCAACGACTTCGCGCAAGGTGAAGCCGTTAGTCTCAAAGCCGATGACTTCATGCCACTACCTAACGGCATCTGCGCCTGGACGGGATGAGAAGTTGACAGGTAGAAAGTTGAAGGCAAGAAAGGAAATAGTGATGGGTATAGCATGGTTATACTTAGCCTCCAAGAATATGTAAACAAGGAAACATCTTGTGACCCATGGTTAATCCTAATAAAGGGGATCCCTACAAGGAAAGCACCCCACAATATACGCTTGTTAAAGAAGATCTTCCCTACAAGGAAATGTCCTCTTCACCAAAAAACAGATGTCAACTCTACGCTACTATAAAATCCCAAAACCCTCACAAACCAAGGGATGCTTAATTCACCCTAGCTTTGGCACTCTAGAGTTGTGAACAAGAAATTTCTCTAACTTAACCGTTGGAGGGTATTTGGTCGGTACCACACTGATACCCTTTGTAGGTTTTTCTTCTTCCCTTTGTGTTGTGCAGGTCTTGCTTAGACCACGTGAAGACCATATAGCTCACTGACAATTTTCAGCATCATCAATAACTTTTATATAATTCGGTACCCATTTATATAGTTCAAAATCAAGTTCTCTCGTACAATCTAATTTTAAAGAGAAGCAAATCTATCCATGAATGGTCCAGACTACTAATCATTATCTGCTATTAGATTCAAAGAGGCCATTCTAATGGATAATAAACAAATGGGGGAAAACATTGAAATACATTCTCCTCGTTGAAGCTTTTCTTCAAAAGATCATATTATGTTACATTCTCCTTGATGCATTTCCACTATTCATTAAAATAAGACCAAAACAACCACTAAAACAATGCTTAGCAAAAGTGCACCATTAGCGTCTACTAAAATCATCTAACCATCCAAAAGTATAGTTGAATTAAAATTGCATTGGAAAGCCATAGATTTATTAGCTATAGTGCATAAAATATGCTTAGTTAATGACAACTATAGAATGTTCATACAGTCATAGAGTCTCAGCAAAAAAATAGAACATTCATAAAGTCATAACATAACTCCCTTGGGTTGGGCTCAAAGAGGCAATGAGAGCGGCCTGATTGATGTTACATGTAACCAAATCTAATTGGTCAAGCATTTTGACAAACACCTTGTAGGGCCTTTTTAGGAGGTCAGTTGTAGTAGCCTATGTCAATCAATTCGAACTTTTATTTACACATGTATCAATATTCACAAAATCAGTATATTCACCTTTTCAGTGATCCAAAATAAAGAACAAAACCATGAACAACCTCATACCTATTGTAACCATGATTCTCTTCGAGTACGTTAACAATCTCGAATGATGTTATGCTACAAGAGCTTTGCAAACTTAAATATCATGCTTACATTATTATATTTAATATAGATTATAGATCATTATTAGGTCTTTTTGTTTAATATTCTGTTAATATTGAATAAATGCCAATTTTATTTGACATGAATTAATTCCATATTAAACTTTGGCAAAAATATATAACTGACTCTTTAACTTTCAACGTTTTTCATTTCAGTCTTCTAACTTTTGTTTTTGTCATTTCGGTCCTCTAATTTTCAATTTTTATCAATCCAGGCTTCCGTTAAACTACAGTTAGGGCTGCCGTTGTCCCTCTTTCTTTTCTTTTTTTTCTTTTTTTTTTTTTAATTTTGGAATTAAAACGAATAAAGAAAAATGTGTTAAAAAAAAAAAACATTTTAAGGGGAACGACAATTCCCCTTCCCCTGAAATGTTTTTTTTTTTTGTTGAAAACCCCCTTCCCCTGAAATCAAAACCCAAATCCCTAACGTAAATCCCTCATGGCGGCCGAGACGGGGAGGATGTCTTTCAAGGAAGTGTAGGTCTGAGGAGGAGAACAACACTTGAGCGAGAGTAGCACGTCGTCATCTAATGGCGGCGGACGTGATACGGTGCCGTTTTGGTGGTTGGGGAAGGTGTTGGAGCTTTGGAGCGGTTTTGTCGTTGCTGCGGCGGCGGTGAAGGAGTCTTGTGGGGACGACTACGAAGGTGGCGATCGAGTTTCTGCGGCGGAGAGTTGATGATGGTTTTGATTGAGTTTGTGGGAATGAGTTTGTGGTGGCAGAGTCGTCCATGTTTTTGAGTAAATTGTAGACAGATTTCTAGAGAGAGAGAGAGAGAGAGAGTTTGAGTTTTGCGGTGGCGAGATATTTTATAATGGGTCGGTGTTGTGGGGAACTGTAGTGATGATGATGATGAAAAAAAAAAAGCAGGCTTTTTTTTTTTTTTTGGGCTCCGGTGGCTACCTATTTTGCAATTATTGGAATACATTGTCCATGACTATCTGTGACTATATCAGTTGCTGTTTTTATCAGGGGGAGGGGGTTTCAGGGGAAGGGAATCATCGTTCCCCTTAAAATGTTTTTTATTTTATTTTATACATTTTTCTTTTTTCGTTTTAATTCTGAAATTTAAAAAAAAAAAAAAAAAAAAGGATAACGGCAGCCTAATTGTAGTTTAACGGAAGCCTGAATTGACAAAAATTAAAAGTTAAAGAATTGAAATGCCAAAACTGAAAGTTAGAAGACTGAAATGAAAAATGTTGAAAGTTAGAGGGTCAGTTTTGCATTTTTGCCTTAAACTTTTGTATCTCTCATTCTCACATGTTGAATTTTTTTTTTTTTTTTTTTTTTTTTTTTTTTTTTTTTTGTCTGGTACCAAAAATGAAATCTTGGTTCAGTCCATAGTACTGAAAGTTTAGTCTGGACTTGGACCTACTAAAATTGGACCATCCTGAACTTGATCAAATAGAGAGAAGCAATATCTTATAATCGAGGGATATCAAAACCAGAAAGAACATAATTCAAAGAGGTTCATATCCTTTCATAGGATATATAAACAGTTACAAAATGATCACAACAGTAGGGAAAAAAATTAACAAAAAAGTCCTTAATTATGTCAAAGACAACCACTTATTTGGGGTAAAACAACTAGCAGTACCAAGACACAATAACAAGCATTTGAAAAAATTAAATAAAATTCAAAAGCCACAATCTTCTGGGTTGATTGTCAGAACATAAATCCAACCGATAGCAACATTTATGTCTCCACTCTCTGCTCAAGTCGGTAGATAATGTCCAACAATTCCAAAACTAAGGTGCACATGAGGATGATCCAATGTAGAGAGATTCAAACAAATACCAATTGGCATCACTACGTAGAAATTACTTGCTTACCTACACGAATGGAAATAACTTTAATTAGTAATGGAAGACGTTAATGTGACCAAAAGAAATGTATCTTTACAAAAATTTTAAAAACGAAAATCTTAAAATTAAATGATTCATCAAAACAAGTTTTATGTATGTTTGGTACTGCCTCTTCAATAAAACCTCTACATGCTAATTAAAATTTTTCATAGATCTCGTGCAATTTGAAAATAATATGAAAATTCAAATTCTAAAAGCAATAACAGATGAAATATAGTTACAATTTCTAAAATGACAAGAGAACCATCACATTTAGATTGAGATACAATAGGACTCAAAGCATTGTTCCCAATATTTTTATTTAAGAAATAAATAAAAGCAGCAGTAGCATAAATCTCACCAAAACGCTAAAAACTTATTTTACTAACCTTTCTCATCTGAAGCGCTGATGTCATCTTCTTGGTTGATTGCTTGACCTCTTGACCTCTCCAAATACTTAGAACGGAGATTGCGGCTCTCATAGCCATAAATACCTTTGCGAACCTTGTGATAGAGTAAGATGAATGGTACATGCTCAATGATCCAATAATGTGACCCTTGCTCTGGATCCAAACTTTTTTCGAATTCTGTGGGCATATCTGCAATATTCAGTTCTTTAAGGTTTCTGAGGTGTTGGAAACCCGACGGTACCTCCTTCAGTTGTGGACAACCCCCAATATCCAATTTTTGAAGAAGGGGGACCGCTTCTTTTTCTATATTCAAAGAATTCAATTCAGAAAAATCACTGAGACCTAGCACCTTGAGTTTTGAGAATCCTCCTTTCCCAATTTGCAACTGCTCTCCATTGTATGCTTTAAATCCCAGTCTGAGCTCTGCTAGATTAGGTAGATTTTGAAAGACTATGAGTGGATCATCACTCAACCTTGTCCAATAAATCTTTAATGTGACTAGGTGTTGAAGTTCTGAAATCCAGTCAGGCAACTTGGCTAAACGCCCTCTTATGCGGAGGAATTGAAGACATTTAGGAGGAGATGAAATGGGCTGTAAATCGATGACCTCATCTTCGTTGATCGAACTTACAAATAGATCTTTTAAGCAGTTCATGTTCTCAATAGAGACACACAAAGCCCTCCCAGTTTCCCTAGTTAAGTTTACCAAGGCAAGATTCGTCAATTGACTCAACTTCCCCAACTCTTCAATCAATTTGACCCCTCCATAATTTGCGTCCACGTTTAGTAGCTCTGTCAGTGCCTTTAAGCATCCAATGCTCCAATGTAATTTAACTCCTCTTATCATATTAAGACTCATTTCCATCTTGGCATCAAAATAGCGGACTATAAGACAACGTAGCTTATGAAGCATGTTGATTGTAACTGGTATCTCCTGTATTGCGGTTTCCCTCATCAACAAAGTCTCTAGATTCTGCAACTTTCCGATGGAGTTTGGGAGTGTCTTCACTTTTGTATTGCTCAAGTTTAAATACCTTAAGTGAAATAAATTTCCCACCTCTTCGGGAAGATGATCTAGTGGAGTATTTTCAAAATCCAATACTTTCGCAAGCTTGAAATTTTGAAGAAATTTACTCATGAAGGATATTGGAAATTCATTAATATTGAAGAGTAAAAGAGAATGGATATGAGATTTCTTAAATTGCTCCACACACCAAGCGAAGCTCTATTCACTGACAAGCGTCGAGTTAGTCCTTCAAAACTAGACTCTTCTTTGGCTAAAACATGACAGAAACTTAGATCTTCCATCTTTTGTAGGATGATCTCATGCAATAGATCATGGATTCGACAGCCTGTAACTGCTCTACCATAGCTTATGTCTAACACTTGAACCAAGCTTCTGTTAATAAGCTCAATCAAGTATTCTTGGCCAATATCTTCGAATGCCTTATCATTTATTTTGTTGACAAAGCCCTCAGCTATCCATTGTTTAATCAATATTTTGCATGAAAGGGCAAAACTCACTGGATACATGCCAAAGTATAAGAGACAAGATTTGAGGTGGTAAGGCAAGTCTTCAAAACTTAAGGATAGAACTTTGTTGACACTAGCAAGATGGGGATTTCTTCCTAACTCAAAGCCAAGATTGTCATGCAAGTTTCTCCATTCAAACAAGGTCTTGTTTTTAGTTGATAAAAGACCACCTATAGCAGTAATTGCAAGTGGTAATCCTTGGCATTTCTTAACAATTTCATGAGACAATTTCTCCAACTCTGTCGGGCATTGCCCTCCAAAGTCAAATCGGAATGCTCTTTTGCAAAAGAGCTCCCATGCCTTCTCTGGAGGCAATGGTTGCAACTGATGAGCATAGACGTGTGAAGATTTTTTGCAAAAATTAACAACTTCCCACTTACGTGTTGTGATCATTATTCTACATCCTTTGCTATTATCAAGTAAAGCATGCTTTATATCCTCCCAAAAATCTATTTTCCATACATCATCTAATACAACCACATACCTCTTTTGTTGCAAGTAATCTCTTAAGTTATTGATCAACGACACCCGATCCATTGTGTCCACTCCCATAGGAGGAGTCTCCTTATTAACCTCACAAAATTGCTTTATCATGCTCCTTAGAAGATCTTCTATGTTGTATGATTGAGACACTGAGATCCAAGCGTGGCAGTCAAAGTGTCCTCTCACAGTTTGGTGGTCGTAGACTTTTTTGGCAAGAGTGGTCTTGCCCAATCCGCCCATGCCCACCACCGAAAGCACAATGCGATGAGGCGGTCCTCCTACCAACCAGCCAATCAATTCATCTCTAGGAAATTCAATTCCCACAATGTCAATATCATCTAGATAAAGAGAATCGTTTCGAGGGTCCGACCACCTAGCTGTTGGAGCAATGCTGCCGGTTCCTTGATCAACGAATTTGAACTGATATCTATCACTTCTTTCCTTGATTTTTTGAAATGATGCTTTGATCTCCTGAATTTCAGATGCCATCTTATGGCGGGGCTGTTTTATGAACAAAACCGATGAAGCCACGCCGATGAGGATCATGTTGTGCCACATCAAGCAAGTATCGGTCTATGGCAACGTCTATACGGAAAGCAACTTCTCGTACTTGTTTCACCCAAGTTTTGACTCCCCCACTGGTGTCTTCTTCTGCTGCCGCCCTTGCATCTGCGTCCTTGAGGAAGGACTGAATGCTCTCCAGTTCATCTTTGATGTCAGCAACTTCTCGACGGATGCCTCGTAACAGTTTTGCTTCTTGGGTCAGCAAGGGAACCAGCTTGTTGATAAGAGGGGATACTGCCGTCTCCGCCATGTGCCTATCTTCTTACTCCAACGAAACGTACAATATTTCGTCTGAAATTGGCTCTTCCTTCCCTATGATCAAATGGACTATTTGGGTTCTTCTCTGTGATTAAGCTTCCACCAACTTTCCCTGAAGTTTTTTGCTTTCTTCTTTCTAGCTTTTGAGTCAGATTAGTCTGCTTTAGACACGTTTTGTCAGAAAAAATCAATCATATTTTAACCACGCCACAGCTGTAAAGTAACTCATAGCGTGTTAGACTTTTTGACTTTGCTGCGACATCCCACACCTTGTAACGGGATGCTTCCTTCCAAATGAATCCACTAGAATGCATTTAAAATGTCCAATTCTCATAACATGTTAGTCACGTTTTGTCCAAATCCGGATTGAATGTAGGTAGCTAATGAGGCGGTTTGATCAATTTTAAATGTGACACTGTCTTTCTTTGCTAATAATAACTTGATATTTATTTATTTGACTTTTTTTATAAAATAACAAAAGCTTGAAATAAATTTATAAAATCAATTAAAATGATATATTATGATTAGTAAAATACAGAAAAAAATAAATAAATAAAGTGAAACATGAAAAGGGGGACAAGAAATTTATATTCATGATAGCCACTAGTTGTTAGCCTCTCTTGAATTCATTCTTTACGTAACCTTTATATATGCCCTAACTCGTGTGTGAGGAGCCTTAGATTTTGGTTAAAATAGCTTATTGGTTTTTATATTTAAGATATTTTTTACTTTAGACCTTATCCTCTGAAAACTTTCAATTTAGGCTCGGATAGAATTTATTTGGTTGAAATTGAAAATTGAAAATATTGTAGCAAAATAATTTTAAAATATATGAATAGTGCCTTAAAACCCATTTTTAATGAAAAAGTTGTTAAAAAGTAAAGTTTGTAAGTCTTATAAACAGTACACGATGCACTCTTCACAATTGAGTTGGTCAAAAGTTGCGATTATAGTTCATAAGCAATATATAAACAATAGACATAACAGTGTTATTTGCTCCTGAAATGCGTGGCCAAAAAAAAAAGAAAAAAAAGAAGGTAAAACACAAACGTGAATGTAGGAAACGCTATCCAAACACATAGTTAATCCTTGAATTTTATAAAAGAATTTCATTTTAATCCTTGTCACCGTCTCAATAACAAAGCATAAGGACATGGCTAATAAAATGCTCACTTAACAGTTGATACACACACGTAACTAATAAAATAAAATATGTAATTAATATTTTAAAAATCCATATTAACATTTGAATAAATAAAAAATCCAACGAAACGTACATCTTTTCGTCTGAATTTGGCTCTTCCTTCCCTGTGATCAAATGGACTATTTGTGTTCTTCTCTGCTTCCTCCAACTTTCCCTAAAGTTTTTTGGTTTCTTCTTTCTAGCTTTTGAGTCATATTATTCTACTTTAGTCACGTTTTGTCAGAAAAAATCAATCATGTTTTAAGTTTTAACTGCGCCACAGCTGTAAATTAACTCATAGCATGTTAGACTTTTGACTTTGCTGGACATGGTAACCCCACACCTTGTAACTTAATGCTTCCTTTCAAACAAGTCCATTAAAACAATTTATTGATTATTTATTTGATTTTTTATATAAAATAATAAAACTTTAAAATAAATTTATAAAATCAACCAGCTTAGAAATAAAAGGAGTTAATTAAGTATTTAATCCTACATTAAAAAAGAGACTCTTGCTCTGTATTTTGTAGATCTTGGAAATTTGAATTTCACCAACTACATCTCAGAGTCAAGCTCATTTGGTTTAGGTGTTTTCATCACCAAATTTTCAATTTTCATAACTCATTTTTCATATTTTGTGGATCTCACATGAACTTGTTGTGTTTGAATCAGCTTCTTAACTCAATTTTCAGCAAAGAATTGAATTTGAGTTATGAAAATTAAAATCAATTTTTTGATGTCTGGTATGGAGCTGGGCAATGCTGGCTGACAATTTGGGAATGCGGGCTTGTCTTTGGTCCATTGAAAGCGTTAAAGATTGTCTTTTATTTTGTGTTTAATCCAGGAAGATACCTCTCCTACTTTTAAAATGGGTGGCGTATGCAACAGCAAAATAACCACAAAATAAAAAAGTTAAAAATGTATAAGATTTCCCATCCGGTTATTTTTAATTTTATCATAAGATTTTTTTCCATTTACACAAAAAAATCAAACTAGAGTCCACTTAGTTAATATTATTCATTTTATTAAAAAAGTAATTCTAAAAGAAAATTAATAATAAAGCTAAAGTGGGCTTAAAAAAAATACAATATTCATCCTTTAATTTTGGTCCTTACTAAACTTCATTTTTGTCATTTTGGTCTTTATTATTAAGATAAAGATAGCATCGAAAGGTATTTCAATCATCTTCCCTGTTTTAGCACAATTATTGTAAATTACTATTTCCAGCACCCAACCTATTTATATAGTGAAATAGATCTCGTACAATTTGAAAATTCACAAATTATTGGTTTCTTATCTCTGATAAAGCTTCCATCAACTTTCCCTAAAGTTGTTTCCTTTATTAATTCTTTCTTGCTTTTGAGTCAAATTGAGATTAGTCTTGTACATATTTGATGAGGCGATTTGGGTTCTTTTCAATGATCAAGCTTCCACCCACATTCTCTCAACTTTTTTTGCTTTCTTCTTTTAGCTTTTGGATTAGATTCGTCTGCTTTTTAGTCGCATTTTAACCACGCCAAAGCTGTAATGTAACTCATTGTGATCAAGCTGTATGTAATACTAATCACTAAATTGTACTCTCTAAGTTTAACCACATTTTAGCTGAGTCAGCATATCAAAAAAAAAAAAAATTATAAATTTGAGTTATCTAACTTTGTTTTTGTTTAATTAAATCCCTATAAGTTTTCAAATTTATTCAATTAAGATTTTCCCCTCAACTTTCATTAATATTTTTTTAAAAAAATTGGAAAATGTTTTTCAATAACTAAATAGATTTTTTTAATTTAAAAAATTTGAAGAAAAAATATAAAAATTGAGACACTTAACTACAAAATCTAACAAAATTTGACATAGATGATTTAATTGAATAAACTTGAAATTTAGAAGACTCTATTGAACAAAAGTAAATTGAAAGTATTGAAATAAATTTTGGTCAATTTAGAGTATGCAATTTACATTTTTGGCAATTTTTTTTTTATTTCCTTTTCTACCAAAAAGTAAATAAATAAATTAATAAGTAATTCAAATTTTGAGACAAGAAATCATAACACTTATTCTGTTTCCTTTGCTACCGAGGATGAATATTATTTCCTAATCCCTCCTTGTGGAATTCATAGTACAAGTTATTTACTTATTTATTTATATTAGAGAATCAAAATTCATAATACAAGTTGAGCAAAATCTTATTATTATTTTAAAAACTATAACTCATTCACCGTGTCTCATACTCTCATACCAAAGATAGTACGAGTGAATCAAGAACATCTACGTAGTGTGGTTGATACCATACCGTACCATACCAGTACGTGTACCGAAACTAAAACTCCAACATTTCGTACTAGTTTAAATACCAGCCTTTCCAGCCGATTTTGGGCATTTTGGCCGATACCGGGCGTACCAGCTGGTATGGAAAAAAACTTTTTTTTTTTTATTTTTATTTTTTAGTTTTGTAATTTTTGAATTTTTGTAGGAGCATAATGATAACTTATTTGCATTAACTTATTAATATTATTTGCTTTCTTAGTATGCACTGAACAACTAAGCTTTCTGTTTTTTATATTGTTTTTTTTTCTTTTAGTTGATGCTAAAATCTAAAACCATGAATAATTTGTTTTAAATTGAGGTAATGTTCTATGCTAAACTTTTATTTTTATTATAATATATATATATGTAAGTGCACAATTGCACCTGGCCCTAAGAACAGTTATGGGCTCAGGCCCAATGAGCCTTGAACAATATGAATTTGTAGAGTGTGGGCTTGAAACCCAGGTTAGAAGCGCTTAAGGAATATATGACAAGCTAAAAAGCTGTAAACGCTTAAAAGTAATAAGAAGTATTATAATTCCACCTCCTCGGATATGAGCCGAGGACTGTTCTTATATATAAGTTTCCTTTTCTTCCTTTGTTTTTAGGTTACCAAAAAGAAAAACCAAAAAAGGGCCTCCTTTTCTGTTCCGGACCCCTCCTTAAATACTACTCAATTTGATATTTGTTACACGTGTTGCCTTCACCTCCCTTTGACCTAGATATTTTTCTTCCTAGTGCCTTTGAATAGTAACCAGAAGCTTCACTTCCACTGTTCAGGCGTCACTTCCCCATAAATGCGGCCAGGGTGGTAGGTGCAGGGTCTTTAATGTGGAGGTGTTAGTCCTCAACTTGAGTATATCTCCAATCATCGGTGCTTCTAGGTTGTTCAAGAGCTCAGCCCCTTTAACCGTTGGTCTTTACCATGTCCTCCCTTGTCCTTTCAGAGAAATTTCGGTCCTTCTGCGACCGTCCGAGGATAGAATCAACCTCGGCTATGTCCTCGGACCCTCGGCGAACGGGCCGACTTGTAGCACTAAGGAATCCTGAACTCAAGAGCAGGTCGGCCCTCCTAAAGTACGGCCCAAAGGCCCATGTACCCACCAGGGCCTTTTTACTCCCCACAATAGCCCCTCAAAATTCTAATTTTCGACGTCCGAGGATAAAAATAGAGTTTTGATCCGAAGAGAACTTATTTTGCACACTTTATGAATGATTGCACGTGTGGAAACCGCTTCACGTTTCAGAAGATGCCATCTGGCGGTTCCATTTTCAAAACGCGCGCATTTATTACTGTAAGTTACACTTTGTCCCCCACGTTCAACGGTGAGATGGGCATCCAACGGCCCTTGTTTCTCCACGAAAACTTGGGCGGGATAAAACTAATTTCGAGGCCGCCATTTCGCACGTCGTGACGCTTCGGGAACCTGCGCCTTCATTTAATTTGCCAGGGACTGATCCCATCAAAACATCAACAATCATATTTCGCCTTCAGAAAACCGTGGAAATTTGCATATCCTCAAACTCCGTAAGTTCTTTCTCACCACTCATTTCATTCTTAACCTTTTATCCTCGGACTTTGTCCTCGGCTTTCCTGGTAGACACCTCCCTCTCTAGAGTCTAGCCTTTCGTTCTTTTCTAATGGGTAGATTTAAGTGTCTCGTTGATACTGTCGCCGGAATGGAAGGCTTCAGAGCCAAATACCACATTCCCGGTGACGTAGGATTAAAATATTGCCCGGCGGAGGCCGTGGCCAGTTCTAGGAAGGAGGGAGAGGTCATAATCCCAATGATAGCCTTTATAGAAGGCAGGATGACCCTCCCAATGAGACCTGTTATGAGGGAATACCTTCGCAACCATCGGTTGTGTCCCGATCAATGCCTCCCCAACGTTTTTAGAGTTTTAGGTAGCGTCGATGCCTTAAATGAACAAATGGGTTTAAACCTCACATGGCACGACGTCGTTTTTCTGTATGAATCCCATAAACTATCCAACGTAGGTTATTACATTAAGTCCCGATCCAGTGTCGTTAGGCTAATCTCCTGCTTGCCCAAGTCCAACAAAGGCATGAAGGACGACTACCTGATCGTCTCTGGAAACTGGCACGACGGTCTCCACTGCCCAGTACAGTGGGGGGATCCAGGTGCGACACCTGAGGACTAACCTCCCCACCCAAAACCTCCCTCAACACTAACAAACTTGCATATTAGATATATTTCTATTTGTTTATCTTTATCTTTTGCTGTGTGAATCTGACCAAGCTGTTTAATTTCTCATCTTTTCTTGCAGATAAGCGAAACGTGCGCCCTCGTTTGAGTCTTTGCAACGTTGCCGACCTAAACCGAGTACTTCGATCCGAGGTGTTCGTTAGCGAAGACCGGCAGCTCCGAGCCGCTCACCTGATCCTAGGATACGATCCCATCTCCTCGGACTTCCAGGAGATAGACAACGCTATCATTGCCGGTGACCGAAGACGAAGGAGGATCAACGTAGCCCGGCCGAACTTTCTGGACGACCGCAACCTCCCCGACGCTCCTCAAACCGTTCTGTACCTACGACCCATAGCGGCCATTCCCCTCTCCGTCCATTCCGAGGTAGCTGCTATCCCAGAAGAGCAGGTCTCTTCCTCACATACGTTAGACGACGAGATAGACCAGTTCCAACTCGAAGAATACAACGAACCTCGAGGGAACCAGTTTGTCGTACTCTCTGACGAGGAGGAAGAAACTGCCGAAGCCTCTGGAATTGCTGGGTTCGTTGTCGCACTCCCAGAGGACGGATCCGAGGAAGATATGGACAGAATGAAGGACCTTCTCACTAACAGAGCCGCGAAGGTCACAGAGAAGAGGACAGGGGCAACCCAAGTCCCTCCTACTCTGCCACTCCCCCCCCTCCAGCTGAGCCAAAGGTTCCAGCCGAGGACCCCAAGAAGAAAAAAGGGGGAAGATGAAGGGGCGACCAACAAGGGCCCCAAGAGACAACGCAACCCACCCCCGCCGGCTCAGCAGCAAAAGACAGATAAAGGCAAGGGTAGGGCCCGCTCAGTTGAGAGCGGAGAGAACAGGGAAATGGCCGACGTGCGCCGAGCACAGGCCACCTGGTCCCCAGACTTGAAACTGGACGGCGCGCCTATCTCGTGCCAATCCAGTATAAGGGCGTTTCAACAAGGCCATGCCCACCACCTGGCCGAAGTGTTGGAGCGTCCTCTTTTGCTGCCCAAGGACATGGAGTCCTTGGAAAAAATGAGCCAACCGCAACTATTCTTGTCTCTAAAAAGGGACTTGGCACTGGTAAGTTGATTGCTGTTTGGGAAGATTTCCCTTTTAATAATACTTATAGCTTTTTGTTATACCTGACCTCCTCGTACTTTATTGCAGGCTGTTCAAGAGGTCTTTGTAGCTGAAAAGTTTATTGAAGACACTCGGAAGAAGGCCAGGGCCGAGCTGGAGATCAGATTTGAGACTGAGAAGTCCTTGGGAACGGCCATTGCTGAGAATGAAAAACTGGTCGCGGAGGTGGCTGAGCTGAAGAGGGAGAAGAATGGGGTCGAGTCAAACCTGAAGATCATGAAGACCCAAATAGAAGGGCAACGCAAGCTCCTCCGCGAAAAAGATGAGGAGCTAACCAGAGCCGAGAAGGAACGCTCGGATTTGGAAAAGGAGCTTGCGTTGATGAAGGAAGAGGCCAGCAAGTTTCAAAATTCTTTGAAAGCTGCCAAGCAGGCAAGTTTCGAGGAAGGGGTGGCCACTACAGAGGAGCAGCTGACAGAGGCTTTCGCGGCCTTGTGCCGTGAATACTGTCAGAAAGTTTGGGGGGAAGCCCTAAATGTAGCTGGAATTCCTCTATCTTCGGATCTGAGGAAATCCGAGAACATTTGGCTTCCCCTTGAGATACAGGAGATCGAGGAGGCTCCTGTTGCTACTCCCACTCCAGAAACAACTCTTCCTGCCCTGCCTTCCATAGTCCCGGAGCCAGTTCCTGATCCTACAGAACCCTTGGGTTCCAACAAAGAAAAGGAAGGTGACGGGGACGCCGAGAAGGATCTCAGCCAAGCCATGGAGCACAATGTCCCACCAACAAAGGCAGTGGATAAAGGAAAACAAATCCTTACTCCTTTTGAAGTGGAGCTCAAAAAGACTGAGGCACCCAGCACCTCTCATGCAGATCCTCCTTTACCAGCTTAGGGTCGAGCTTAGGGTTTTTCTTTCTCCATATTTATCCCTTACATGTAATAAGCGTTTATGTTATTGATAAAGAACAATCTTACTTAAATTTTACTCGTTTTGCATTTGTTTTTACTTTGTTCATTTTGTACTTGTTATTGAAGTTTCTTAAAGTAAACAAATCTAACTCCAAGGATAGCACAATCATAGCCTCTACGCGATACTAGGTATATCATTAAACACTTGGCAAAGAAGTGGCCTGATTGAAATATATTAATACTGACTTAGTTTATGATATGTAACATTATCACTAATAGGATGAAAGGTCCGAGGAACATGTTTAACAATTGAAGAAACAAACTTAAAATCCGAATCAATGGACAGTGAGGTACTGCCTCCCAAGAATAATAAGAAGTTAATTTTTTGACCAAGTCTATGGTCCGAGTAGCAGACTTCATCAATTGGCATGGTTCTGTTCATCCCTTGGATAATTTTATTTAACACTTAAGACTATAAGAAATTCAACAGTTGATTAGAAATTAATTCCATTGGATCCGTTAGAACATCAAGCTCAAGTGTGAATTTTCCCAAATGATCAAAAATCAATTTCCACAAGATTTATGGTCCGAGGACCATACTTGACCAAGTTTCTGTTTGATTCTTAAAGAATTATTACCTCAAATGTTAATTTTCCCAAAGTAGGAGGTCCGGGGACCCGACATAACTAAGGTTCTGTTTAACAAATGACAAGACATCAATTTCCACAAGGTTTGTGGTCCGAGGACTACACTTAACCAAGTTTCTGTTTGATTCTTAAAGAATTGTTACCTCAAATGTTAATTTTCCCAAAGTAGGAGGTCCGGGGACC
Source organism: Castanea mollissima (assembly GCA_014183005.1). Classification (NCBI taxonomy): domain Eukaryota; kingdom Viridiplantae; phylum Streptophyta; class Magnoliopsida; order Fagales; family Fagaceae; genus Castanea; species Castanea mollissima. The sequence goes on along the minus strand of JACAVU010000005.1, from coordinate 54,923,789 downwards.
CGACATAACTAAGGTTCTGTTTAACAAATGACAAGACATCAATTTCCACAAGGTTTGTGGTCCGAGGACTACACTTAACCAAGTTTCTGTTTGATTCTTAAAGAATTGTTACCTCAAATGTTAATTTTCCCAAAGTAGGAGGTCCGGGGACCCCACATAACTAAGGTTCTGTTTAACAAATGACAAGACATCAATTTCCACAAGGTTTGTGGTCCGAGGACTACACTTAACCAAGTTTCTGTTTGATTCTTAAAGAATTATTACCTCAAATGTTAATTTTCCCAAAGTAGGAGGTCCGGGGACCTGACATAACTAAGGTTCTGTTTAACAAATGACAAGACATCAATTTCCACAAGGTTTGTGGTCCGAGGACTACACTTAACCAAGTTTCTGTTTGATTCTTAAAGAATTGTTACCTCAAATGTTAATTTTCCCAAAGTAGGAGGTCCGGGGACCCGACATAACTAAGGTTCTGTTTAACAAATGACAAGACATCAATTTCCACAAGGTTTGTGGTCCGAGGACTACACTTAACCAAGTTTCTGTTTGATTCTTAAAGAATTGTTACCTCAAATGTTAATTTTCCCAAAGTAGGAGGTCCGGGGACCCGACATAACTAAGGTTTTGTTTAACAAATGACAAGACATCAATTTCCACAAGGTTTGTGGTCCGAGGACTACACTTAACCAAGTTTCTGTTTGATTCTTAAAGAATTGTTACCTCAAATGTTAATTTTCCCAAAGTAGGAGGTCCGGGGACCCGACATAACTAAGGTTCTGTTTAACAAATGACAAGACATCAATTTCCACAAGGTTTGTGGTCCGAGGACTACACTTAACCAAGTTTCTGTTTGATTCTTAAAGAATTGTTACCTCAAATGTTAATTTTCCCAAAGTAGGAGGTCCGGGGACCCGACATAACTAAGGTTCTGTTTAACAAATGACAAGACATCAATTTCCACAAGGTTTGTGGTCCGAGGACTACACTTAACCAAGTTTCTGTTTGATTCTTAAAGAATTGTTACTTGGAAATTCATGAAATATTAATAATCTTCGAACAAGTACAAACAACAGTAAACTTTATTAATAGTAATACCTTCGTAGGTTATTTACATTCCACGGCCGTGGTATAATATTTTCATCTAAATCAGCTAGCCGATAAGATCCTATCCCTGCTACTGAAATAATACGATAGGGGCCTTCCCAGTTGGGTCCTAGCTTGCCCCAGGCTGGGTTCTTAGCGGTGCCCACAACCTTTCTTAACACAAGATCACCAGGTGCTAGTGGCCTCAGCTTCACGTGGGCATCATATCCCCGTTTAAGTTTTTGTTGGTAATAAGCCATCTGGACCATAGCTGCCTCACGTCGTTCTTCAAGTAAGTCAAGACTTTTCTCCAGGAGCCCATCGTTGCTCTCGGTATTAAAAGAACTCGTCTTGAGGGTGGGAAAACCAGATTCCAGAGGTATCACCGCCTCGGCTCCATAAGTCATAGAAAATGGCGTTTCTCCAGTGGACCTGCGCGGTGTGGTTCGATATGTCCACAGAACGTGAGGGAGTTCTTCTATCCATCTGCCTTTCGCATCATCCAACCTTTTCTTCAACCCGTTGACAATGACCTTGTTAACGGCCTCGGCTTGGCCATTTCCTTGAGGATAAGATGGGGTGGAGTACCTGTTTATGATACCCATGTCACCACAATATTGCCTAAACGCCTTGCTGTCAAATTGAACACCATTGTCAGAGATAAGCGTGTGTGGTATGCCGAATCTAGTAATAATATTTTTCCAGATGAACTTCTTGGAATCGACATCTCTAATATTTGCCAAGGGCTCGGCCTCAACCCATTTAGTGAAATAGTCTGTTCCCACTAAAAGCCATCTTTTGTTGCCTATGGCCCTCGGAAATGGCCCAACTATATCTAGTCCCCACTGTGCGAAGGGCCAAGGGCTGGAAAGGGGGTTAAGAACTCCTCCAGGTTGATGGATATTGGGGGCGAACCTCTGACATTGATCACATTTCCTGGCGTAATCTTGAGCCTCCCTTTGCATATTGGGCCACCAGTAACCCTGAGTCAAAGCTCTGTGGGCTAAGGATCTCCCCCAGTGTGGCTGCCACAAATCCCTTCATGCAATTCTTCCAGAAGCCCTTCGGTTGAGTCTGGGTGTACACACAACAAGTACGGTCCTGAAAAGGATCGTTTATATAGTTTCTGATCCTCGGACAACCAGAAACGTGGTGCTTTTCGGCGTACCTTATCTGCTTCTGATTTGTCCTCAGGGAGAACCTCATTCCTAAGAAAGGATATGACCGGGTCCATCCAACTATGCCCAGGTCTTATGAGATGAATGCGAGGCGCATTGGTGGTGACAAGAGTGGGTTCTAGTAAATCCTCGATAAGGATAACCCTAGGTAAAACTTGAGCCGAGGTCGTTGCCAGCGTGGCTAAGGAGTCTGCATGGGTGTTTCCAGTCCGAGAGATGTGAACCAAGACAAAGGAGTCAAACTCAGCTTGCTGACGTTTGACCTGGGCCAAATACTCCTGCATTCTTGGATCTCTGGCTTCCATGGTTCCCATGACCTGGCCGACCACCAGCTGAGAGTCCGAGAAGACGCAGACATCCTTCCCACCCATTCTGTGCACCATTCTCATGCCCACCAAGACTGCTTCGTACTCGGCCTCATTATTAGTGGCCGAGAACGCCAATCTCATAGATTTTTCAAAGACAATCTCCTCGGGGGAGATCAGAACAAGTCCAACACCAGACCCTCTCTGATTGGCCGCCCCATCCACATACACTTTCCAGGTCGGAGATATTGCCGCTGTGATCACACCAACTGATTTTTCACCCACGGGGAAGTCTCCTAGAGTTTCCTCAGCAATGGCTCAGAAAACTCCGCCACCAGGTCAGCGAGGACCTGACCCTTCACCGAGGTGCGAGGCCTGTATTTAACGTCAAAAGCCCCCAGGATGGTCCCCCACTTTGCTATTCTTCCTGAGTAGTCGGCGCTGCGCAGCACTGCCTTGAGAGGCAATTGGGTCAGAACGACCACTGTATGGGACTGAAAATAATGGGGAAGCTTTCGCGTGGCATGAACAACGGCCAGAAGTGCTTTTTCCAAAGGTAGATACGCACCTCAGCATCGCCCAACGATTTGCTAACGTAATACACCGGTCTTTGCACACCGTTATCATCCCTTATCAGGACCAGGCTGACCGCGTGGACGGCCACTGCCAGATAAGCAAATAAAATCTCATGCGCCTCTGGACGAGAGAGAATAGGCGGCCGAGAAAGATAATGCTTGAGTTGTTGAAAAGCTAACTCGCAGTCCTCGGACCATTTAAACCCTTTCCACTTGTTCAACAACTGAAAGAAAGGACGACAGCGATCGGCTGACCGAGATATGAATCGATTCAAAGCGGCTATCATTCCTGTTAACTTTTGAATTTCCTTTGGGTTCCGAGGAGGCTGCAAGTCCTGGATAGCCTTGACCTGCGAGGGATTTACCTCTATACCTCTATGAGTAATCATATATCCCAAGAACTTTCCAGACCCCACGCCGAAAGAACACTTTGAGGCGTTGAGGCGCAACCTGTACTTTCTTAGAATTTGAAAAGTGTCAGACAAATCCTTTACGTGTGAGGGTATTGTTTTGCTTTTCACCACCATGTCGTCCACGTAAACTTCGATGGTTTTCCCCATCTGCTGTTCAAACATTCTGGTCATCATCCTTTGATAGGTAGCCCCAGCATTCTTCAAACCGAATGGCATGACCTTATAGTGATAATTTCCTATTGGAGTAATGAAAGCAGTCTTCTCTTGATCCTCCAACGCCAGGGGAATCTGATGGTAACCCTGGAAAGCGTCCAAAAAACTCATCCGAGGATGTCCGACGGTGGCATCCACCAATTGATCAATACGCGGCATAGGGAACGAATCTTTGGGACAGGCCTTGTTCAGGTCCGTGAAGTCCACACATACCCTCCACGTTCCATTCTTCTTCTTGACTACGACAGTATGAGCCAACCACTCAGGGTAGAAGACTTCTTTGATAGCCCCAGCCTTCTTAAGTTTGGCCACCTCTTCCTTTACGGCCTCGGAGTGTTCCTTGGAAGAGCGCCGAGGTGGCTGCCTTCTTGGGACAATGGCCGAGTTGACATTTAAGTGATGACAAATGAAGCTCGGATCAACGCCTGGAGCCTCGTAAGGATCCCATGCAAAGACGTCGACATTTTTCCTCAAAAATTCTATCAATTCCATCTTCTCCTGGTATGGCAAAAGTGTACCGACTTGGAAGAACCTCTCCGGGTTGTCGGCAACTGGAAATTTCTCTAATTCCTCACAATGTGTCTCCTCTCCTGGCAGCACTCCAGATGCGTCAGGAGTCGTTAACTGCTATAAGCCTTTGGTGACCAAAGCCGAAGGCTCAATTTCCATCTGGTGCAATACTGCAGCTGATATGCACTGCCTGGCTACCGATTGGCTGCCGAGGATTTCCTCAACACATTCCCCCGAGGGGAACTTGACCTTGACATGCAATGTAGAGGAGACAGCCCCCAACGCATGCAACCAAGGCCTGGCGAGGATGGCCGTATATGGAGAATATGCATCGACGACAATGAAATCCACCTCTACCGTTTCTGAGCCGGATTGAACGGGCAAACGAATTTGTCCTCTCGGCATAACAGATCTCCCTTCAAAGCTTATGAGGGGCGAATCATAAGGAGTCAGGTCTTCCATCCTCAATCTTAGCCCCTTAAATAGATCAGGGTACATGATATCTGCACCGCTGCCCTGGTCTATCATTACCCTTCTGACGTCATAATTTCCTATCCTGAGGGTAACCACAAGGGCATCGTCATGGGGCTGAATGGTACCAGCCTTGTCCTCCTCGGAAAACCCCAAGACTGGCAAAATGGCCTTCATCCTCTTCGGCCTACAACCTGCATCCTCGGCTTGAGAATGAGAGACGGCCATCACCCTAGTCGGGCCCGACCCGGTCCTGCCAGGTGCAGCGAAGATGACATTGATGGTTCCCAATGCTGGCCGAAAGGAGTTGTTCCTCTGATTGTTTAAGGCAGCTTGATTGCCCTGCCCGGCAGGCTGACACAAATGCTGCTTTAACTTTCCTTCACTGACGAGTTGCTCCAAATGATTCCAAAGGGTCCGACAGTTCTCGGTGGTATGGCCCACATCCTGATGGTATTGACAAAAGAGGTTTTGATTCCTCTTAGTAGGGTCCCCTGCCATCTTACTAGGCCACCTGAAGAAGGGCTCCTTACGCACTTTCTCCAGTAACTGGTGCACTGGCTCTCGGAACACTGTGTTTACAGCTTGAGGTACTGCCGAGTTAGACTGTCCGAAATAATCTCTCCTCGGCCTACTGTTGTTGTATCGTTCCGACCTGAAATCCCTTCTCTCCTGCGGGATAACTTTCTCCTTTCCCTTTCCTTGCTGCTGGTCCTCCTCTACCCTCTTATATTCATCAATGCGATCCATAAGGCGACGTACGCTGCGGACAGGCTTTTTCGTCAAAGACTTTCTCAAGTCGTGGTCTGTAGGAAGACCTACCTTAAAGGTATTCAACGCCACTTCATCGAAGTCGCCATCTATCTCGTTAAACATCTCCCAGTAACGGTCGGAGTATGTTTTCAATGTCTCTCCTTCTTTCATGGTCATGGACAACAGCGAGTCCAATGGCCGAGGGACTCTGCTACAAGTAATAAACCGCGAAGCGAATGACCTAGTCAACTCCCCAAATGAACCTATGGATCCTGACTTAAGGCCGTTGAACCACCTCATGGCCACAGGTCCCAAGCTAGAGGGGAAGACTTTACACATCAGCGTCTCGTTGTGAGAGTGTACGGCCATCCTTTGGTTGAAGTGACTCACGTGCTCCACCGGATCAGTCCGGCCATTGTAGATGGTAAAGGTGGGCTGAGTAAATCTCCTGGGAAGCCTCCCCTTCTCAATCCTTCGCGAAAACGGAGATTTGGAGAGCTGGTGCAACGCCCTGCTCATAGCATCGTTGCCTAGGCCCCTAGAAGGAACCCTTTTGCGCTTGCGGGCTGGCTGATCGTCCTCCCCACCGGAGGACGCTGAGCTGGGGGGTGAGCGCGTTCCTGAGTCGTAGCCATCTCCCCCATCTTCCTCAGAGGAAGGACTGGACGAGGACGGTGAAGACTTACGTTTGGCGCGGCGTAACTTCCTCTTCAAGCGGTTGATCTCCTCCTGCATGGCTCTAGAACCATCGTCATGGGTGGTGCTAGCCCCACTAGGAGTATGGCTAGCCCTTGGGTACTCTGAATGGACACTTCCTTCACGATCCCTTCGACGTTCGAGGCGCTCGAAATGATCTTCAAGTTGCGATCCCTGTGACTCTGCATGGTGAGCGCCTAAGCCTGCCATGATATCCCTACTTCTTCTAGACTAGATTTCCCACAGACGGCGCCAATTGTAAGTGCACAATTGCATCTGGCCCTAAGAACAGTTATGGGCTCAGGCCCAATGAGCCTTGAACAATATGAATTTGTAGAGTGTGGGCTTGAAACCCAGGTTAGAAGCGCTTAAGGAATATATGACAAGCTAAAAAGCTGTAAACGCTTAAAAGTAATAAGAAGTATTATAATTCCACCTCCTCAGATATGAGCCGAGGACTGTTCTTATATATAAGTTTCATTTTCTTCCTTTGTTTTTAGGTTACCAAAAAGAAAAACCAAAAAAGGGCCTCCTTTTCTGTTCTGGACCCCTCCTTAAATACTACTCAATTTGATATTTGTTACACGTGTTGCCTTCACCTCCCTTTGACCTAGATATTTTTCTTCCTAGTGCCTTTGAATAGTAACCAGAAGCTTCACTTCCACTGTTCAGGCGTCACTTCCCCATAAATGCGGCCAGGGTGGTAGGTGCAGGGTCTTTAATGTGGAGGTGTTAGTCCTCAACTTGAGTATATCTCCAATCATCGGTGCTTCTAGGTTGTTCAAGAGCTCACCCCCTTTAACCGTTGGTCTTTACCGTGTCCTCCCTTGTCCTTTCAGAGAAATTCCGGTCCTTCTGCGTCCGTCCGAGGATAGAATCAACCTCGGCTATGTCCTCAGACCCTCGGCGAACGGGCCGACTTGTAGCACTAAGGAATCCTGAACTCAAGAGCAGGTCGGCCCTCCTAAAGTACGGCCCAAAGGCCCATGTACCCACCATGGCCTTTTTACTCCCCACAATATATATATATATATATATATATATATATATATATATATATATATATATATATATATTTATAAATATAAAAAATAGCGGTAAATTTGAAACGGTACACCGATATTGATCGATACCTAAATTTATCGTTCCACTAGTCAAACTGGCAAAGTCTTTAGTACGAGATTGACTCCCTTGCAACTAGGCTAAGAATGGACAAATGAGACATATATGGACCCAAATATTATTTATAAAAGCTAGTCCAAAAGGCCAAATTAAGGGCCAAAATTTAATTTTGCCTCACTTTCTCACAAACATAAGTAAAAACCTAATAATCATATTCAAATAACATGGAGATAAAAGATATCTTATGATAGTTAGGAAATTTCCCCAAAGAACACCTAGAAAGGGTTCGTACTAGCAAAATGAGCCCTAAACTTTATACCTTAGTGAATCCATATATGAAAAATATCATAAAGTGCAATGATTCCCATTCCCAACTGGTGAGAACTATAATTTTTGAAGCAAACTCATGAAGACACTTTTCATCTCTCAAGATTTGTGAGATTTTTTTGAAGAATACAATTAAATTGGTCTAATCTAAAGTACCAGATCCAAGTGGATCTACCAATGGCCAAATTCCAGAATTCCCAATAAAAGTAATAGTTCATAAAAAAGAGAGAGATCAAAACCAGAGAGAGCATAATTCAAAGAGATTCATTATTGGGTGAGTGTAATCCTATTAAGTATCTGTTTTTGATCCGCTTATTTTGCTGAAACTGTAAACTTTTTTGTTGAAAATACCATAAATAAAAGTAAAAGTTAGTTGAAATAACACAGTGTGACTCATGAATAATACCAAAAAGTATAGTGGAGCCTATGAATAGTAGCAAAAATAAACTGAATAGTAAAATAATCTGGTTTTTTTTTTTAAAATTTTTGCCAAACACACACTATGCAAAATAGTAACAACAATGAACTCGTGTGATTGTGGCAAAAACAACCACTTATAGGTTACAAGTTACAATTACAAACATGTTAGAAGAAAAACCACTGATTTTTCTACTTGATTGTCTGAAGAAAATAAATCCAACTCGTTCCAGCAGCAACAACTATATTTTCGGTCTCCATCCAAGTTTGTGAACAAGGCCAAACATTCTAGAATTAAAGGTGCACATAAAATTAAATATGATACTAACAGTAATATTGAGGATTCAAATTATTGAAACATCATAGTGGTGAGGAAAAGGCTGCTTACATATTTGGATTAGCATCACTGAGTACAACTTGATTGTTTACCTACCACAAATGGACACACTTCAATTGGCAATGTAGAAGTTCACACTACCAGACAAGAAGTATCAATGAATCATTCAAGAATCTAAAATTTTAAATCTCAAACTAAATGCTACAACAAATCCTTTTTCCCCTTAAAAATACTCTATCTAAGTAGATTCTCCTATCTCCATTATTTGTTTTGATGAACTTCACTTCTTCTCTATCACCTGTTTTGTTTTGGTACGGTTATTGCATAGCACACTTCTTGACTTATGTGATTCTAAAAATGAGGTGGTAAATAATAGGGAAAAAAACAATAAAAATAAAAAACAATACAGAGAGAGATAACCATTTCACTAACCTTTATCAATGGAAGCATTGATGTCTTTTATTTTGGGCAAGGAGGAAGCATTTATGTTGTCGTTGTGGTTGATTGACCTCTCCAAATGATTGGATTGAGAATGCGAGAGTCATAGTCATAATTTCCTGTGTCAACCTTGCAACTGATATTGACAATTGGTACATGCTCAATGATCCAATAATGTGGTCCATGCCCAGGATCCAAACTTTCTTCTAGTTCTTTGGGTATCCCTCGAAATAGCAATGCTTTGAGATTCTAAGATGTTGGATTCCAAATGGCACCTCCTTGAGTTTCGGACAAGGCCCAACCCAAAGAGTTACAAGAATGGGCAATCCTCCTTCATCTATAATCAATGAATTCAAATTATCCAAGTGCCTATGCCGTAAAAACTTGAGTTTTGGAAAGCCTCCTATCTTAAAATGCAATTGCTCTCCTCTATATGCATGATTTGAGATTTCAAGCTCCAACAAATTATGCAAATCTTGTAACACTTTCAGTGGATCATGACTCAATCTTGAGAAACGAATTCGTAATGTTGTTAGATGTTGACCTTTTGGAATCCAGTTAGGTAATTTGTCCAGATGCCCCTTTATATATAAGCGTTGAAGGCATTGAGGTGGAGATGAAATAAATTGTAAATCAATTATCTCATCCTCACTTATTGAGGTTAAATCTAGAGACTCAAGGTGGTTCATCTTTTCAATAGAGGCATATAAAGCACATCCAGTTTCCCTAGTAAGGTTTGTCACGCCTAACTTCCTCAATTGTTTCAAGTTTTCTAACTCTCTAATTAGATCAATCCGCCCATGATTCGCCTCTACATGATTTAGCTTTTGTAAGTCCTTTAAGCATCCAACTCCTTTCTGTATCTTTACCCCTCTTACCACAGTTAAACTGTAGCCTTTTCTATAATCCCAATAGTAGGCCAGAAGATGTCGTAACTTATTAAGTTTATTGATCTCTATTGGTATATCATACACTAGGGACTGCTTTAGATCTAATGTCTCTAGGTTTTGTAACTTTCCGATGGATCTTGGAAGCATATTTACTTTTGTTTTTCTCAAACTTAAATACCTCAAGTGAAATAAACTTCCAATATCTTTAGGAATGTGATCCATTGGAGCTCCTTCAAAATCGATTACGTTCAAAAGCTTGAAATCTACCACAAGTGTACTAAAAAAGGATGTCGGATATTCATAGATATTGAACATCAAAAGGGAATGAATGGAAGTACCCTTAATCCCCTCAGATCATTGTATGAAACTCTATCTACTGACATGTGTCGAGTTTGTCCTTCAAAGATGGACTGTTGTTTTGAGAAAACATGACAAAAGCGTAAATCCTTAATCTTTTGAAGGACGATCTCACGTAAGAAATCATGGAGTTGACATTGTCGAACTCTTCCAACAAAGTCAATTTGTGATACTTGAATCATGCTTCTATGGATCAACTCAAGTAAATATTCTTGTGCAACCTCTTCTAATGTTTTACCCAAGGTTTCCTTCACAAAGCCTTCAGCTATCCATTGTCGAATCAATCTTACACAATTAATAGAGTAATCCTCCGGATGCATACCAAGGTATAAGAAGCAAGATTTAAGGCTATGGGGCAAGTCTTCATAACTAAAGGATAGAATTTTGTTGATAGCTTCAAGATTACGATCTCTTCCTAACTCAAAGCCAAGATTATCAAGCAACTTTTTCCATTCAAAAATAGTTTTGTCTTTGGTTGACAAAAGACCACCAATAGCAATAATTGCAAGTGGTAATCCCTTGCACTTCTCTACAATGTCTATAGACAAATTCCTCAACTCTTGGGGACAATATCCTTCAAAATCAAATTGGAAGGCCCTTTTGCAAAAGAGCTCCCAAGCCTTGTCTCGAGATAGTGGTTGCAATTTGAAAACACAAATAGGTGAATATTTTTTATAAAAAATTATGACCTCCATGTTACACGTTGTGATCATAATTCTGCCACAGGGGACTCCATTCTAGCCTTGCAAAATTTCTTTATCATACTCCTTAGTATATCCTCCACGTTGTACGACTAAGACACTGAGACCCATGCATGGCAGTCAAAGTGCCCTTGCACCGTTTGATGATCGTAGACTTTCTTAACAAGAGTGGTTTTGCGTAGTCCTCCCATTCCCACCACTGAAACCAGAGTACAATGACAGGATCCTTCTACCAACCAGCCAATCAATTCATCTCTAGGAGACTCAATTCCTACAACATTAGCATCATCAAGATAAAGGGAATCCTTTTGAGGGTCATTCCACCTAACACTCCGAGCATTGCTGCTTGATCCTTGACTAGTGGATTTGAAGCGGTATCTTTCACTTCTTTCCTTGATTTTCTGGAGTGATGCTTTGATCTCTTGAATCTTAGCAACTATCTTATGGCAGGGTTTTAATGTTTTGAATAAGTGAGTGGTTTTATGGAGGAAACCAAAGAAGCCATGGCGACGTGGATGTTGGGCCATGAGAAGCAAGTATTGGTCGATAGCAACGTCTATGCGAATAGTTACTTCTCTTACTTGTTTTACCCAAGTTTTGACACCCTTGCTCGTGTATTCTTCAGCTGCCGCTTTTGTGTCTGCATCCTTGAGGAAGGACTGAATGCTCTTCAGTTCATCGATGATGTCTGCAACTTCTCCGTAGATGCCTCCTAATAGTTTTACTTCTTTGGTCAGTAATGGAACCAGCCTGTCGATAAGAGATAATGCTGCCATCTCCGCCATTTGCCTCTCTTCTTCGTCCAAGGAAACGTATGCTATTTCATCTAAATTTGGCTCTTCTTTGTGATCAGATATCGCTTGAGATTGGGCTAGTGTTGATCAAATCCACTTTCCTAAACTTTTTGCTTTATCTCTCTTTCTTTCGTTGTCTCAAACTTGAGTCACGTTAGTTACGCTCTGTACAAAGCATAAATGCGGATCGAGTTTAAAAAGATAAGATAATTATAACCAATGAACTAGTTCCACAGAAGATGATGAATCATGATTCATGAACCTGACATTATTGAAGCATAAAAGCAACACAAGACTTACTCGGTGAGGTTGAGCAGATGAGTGGGAACCAAGGATCTCACATGGTAGATATTGACATTTAACAGTACACTCACATTAAATATTCATCCAAAAAAATAGAGAAGGTATACTCACAATAAACTCAAATAAATCTTATTCAAATTAAATCTTGAGAGACAATTTCTCTGCGTTGTAGCTTTTGAAAGGCTTTGACAAGGTGTGGATGGCTTGAAGAAATTTAGGTGGAGATGAAGTTTAAGAAATTTAGGTTGTAAATCAATGATAATATCTTCATGGATCAATTTGTGAGTTTCAGTTAATTCAACTGATAAAGTTTTTGATGATTGAATAAAAAATTTGGGTTTCAATTTTCGTTTATATCAAAAATCAATTGATGTCTTAGTCTGATAATAAAGAATTATCATTGGAAGCAAATGTCATAGGCTAAAACTCTCTAAAAAAAATTTCTTTGATAAATTCAATTTATTCAAATAAAAAAACAAGGTCTTCGCAATTTGTTGCCCGCTTTTTTAGTTACCTCAAATGTGTCATGTTGTTGAGGTGGGCATAGCAATATTGCGAAAACTAGATCAATACCTTGCTGATAATGAATTATATATAATAATCACTTAATATGAAATGTTACATCCACAAAATTTTTAGAACAAATTTTAGGCCGCTAGTTTTATTTATTGGTGGGTAAAATAGTAATTATAATGGTGGATTTAATTTGAAAACCTATAACAACTTATCATTTAGGATTTGTTATGAAAGTATTGTAAAAATATTGTAGATCTATTACTTAGATTTTTTTTTGTTGTTGACATCCACCTGTTTATATAATGTTGATGCGGGCCTGCGTGTGGGGCTTTGTTTTGGCACAAGCCCAATTCCGTCAACTAGACCAAATACTACATGTAGGAAAATCCAACTAGCCGACATAATAATGATTAATAAAGCAACATATATATATATATCTTTCTTATTCTTGGTAAATTTATTTGTTCCAAATGCTAATATGAGAGCAAGGTTTAAAAAAATGATAAAATTTTGCTACAAAATTTGCTGTAACCTAAGGCTACAACTTCCTATAAAAAAAAATTAACATTACTACATATTTTGAAAATCTAACCGTTTGATTGTATGTTTTTTACAATTTTAATATACATGTCAAATTTTATGTCAATAAGATATTGTTTACTATAAGATCTGTAAGTTTATATTTTATGCAAAATTTTAAAGTACAAAAACTTATAATTTAAACAATTTATTGATAACATAGTTATTAATCTTTAATTTTCTAGAGATTTTGCAAGAATGGAGGATATAAGAAGAAAATGTAATCCAATGGTGAATTTATTAAAATTCACTACTAATAAAAAGATATTGAGTAAGGTTATAACCTTAGGCTACAACTAATTTTATAACTAAATTTTGTCCTTAAAAAAATGGATTGTTGAAAGATATGTAAAATATATAGTTTCAAGGTTTTGAGGTATTCACGGTTCAACCACGAAGATGTCATAATTTATTTCATATTAAATAATTATAAAAAATAAAATAAATTTGTAAAAGTTAGTACTAACATTAAGGGAAAAAAAGTATCCATTAAAATTTAAATAATCTTCAACCATATTACATGAGTTGGAAAAAAGAAAAGAAAAATATAGTTAATCCTTTAAGTACATGGCATAATTGCATAAACAAACAAGTATTTTCAATTTTCAAAATTTTTTAATTTTTAGAAAAGGCTAATTACAATAAAATATACATAAATATATTAGCTAGAATAGAAATCAAAATGAAATATTATTTATTTTATTAATATATGTTAACTTGGACTTTCTAACATTTCTTCTAATGGAGATATTTAAAGTTCAAATTTAGCATTCTTAGGTATTGTAAGTGCACAATTGCACCTGGCCCTAAGAACAGTTATGGGCTCAGGCCCAATAAGCCTTAAACAATATGAATTTGTAGAGTGTGGGCTTGAAACCCAGGTTAGAAGTGTGTAAGGATTATATGACAAGCTAAAAATTATAAACACTTAACAACAGTAAGAAGTATTGCAATTCCACCTCCTCGGATATAAGCCGAGGACTGTTCTTATATAATTTTCCCTTCCTTTCTTTTTTAGATTACAAATAGCGAGTCCCCTTTTTTCTGTTCCAGATCCCTCCTTAAATACTACTCACTTCGATCTTTGTGACACGTGTTGCCCTCACTTCCCTTTGACTTAGATATTTCCCTTCCTAGTGCCTTTGAATAGTAACCAGAAGTTTCACTTCCACTGTTCAGGCATCACTTCCCCATAAATGCGGCCAGGGTGGTAGGTGCAGGGTCTTTAATGTGGAGATGACAATCTTCAACTTGAGTATATCTCCAACATCGGTGCTTCTAGGTTGTTCAAGGGTTCACCCCCTTTAACCGTTGGTATTTACCGTGTCATTCCCTAACCTTTACAATGAAGTCCCGGGTTCTCCGGTGTCCATCCGAGGGGAAAATCACCCTCGGCTGGATCTTCGGATCCTCGGCGCATGGGCCAACCCGCAGTACTAACAAGTTCTAAACCCAAGAGCAGGTCGGCCTTCCTTATCATGGCCCAAAGGCCCACCAGGGTATTTTTACTCCCTACAATAGCCCCTCAAAATTCTATTTTTTGACGTCCGAGGAGAAAAATAGGGTTTTGATCCGACAAGAACCTACTCCACACACTTGGTAAATGACTACACGTGTGGAAACCGTTTCGCGTCCCAGAAGATGCCACCTGGCGATTTTATTTTCAAAAACGCGCGCATTTATTACCGTAAGTTACATTTTGTCCCCCACGTTCAACGGTGAGATGGGCATCCAACGGCTCTCCTCACCCCATGAAAATTTGGGCGGGACAAATATAATTTCGAGGCCGCCTTTCCGCACGTTGTGACGCTTCGGGAACTTGCGCCTTCATTTAATTCTCCAGGGGCCAATCCCATCAAAACATCAGCAGTCACATTTTACCTTCAGAATACCGTGGAAGTTTGCACACCTTCAACTTTGTAAGTCTTACTTTTTCTACATTCAACCCTTTTTTTATTTTCCTCGGATTTTGTCCTCGGCCATCCTTACAATCATTCTTTCTCTTAAAGCTTCGTCTTTCGTTTGTCTATAATGGGTAGATTCAAGTGTCTAGTTGATACCGTCGTTGGGATGGAGGGCTTTAGGGCTAAGTACCATATTCCCAGTGACGTAGGCCTAAAATACTGTCCGGCGGAAGCCGTAGCAAACTCTAGGAAAGAGGGAGAGGTTATCATCCCAATGATAGCCTTTATAGAAGGTGGGATGACCCTCCCGATGAAACCTGTAATGAGGGAGTACCTTCGCAACCACAGGTTATGTCCCGATCAATGTCTCCCTAACGTTTTTAGAGTTTTAGGTAGCGTTGATGCTCTAAACGAGCAGATGGGTCTAAACCTCACCTGGCACGATGTTGTCTATCTATATGAGTCCCATAAACTCTCCAACGTAGGTTACTACATTAAATCCCGCTCCAGTATCGTCAGGCTAATCTCCTGCTTGCCCAAATCCAACAAAGGCATGAAGGACGACCACCTGATCGTTTCTGGGAACTGGCACGACGGCCTCCACTGCCCAGTACAGTGGGGGGATCCAGGTGCGACACCTGAGAATTAACCTTCCCACTACGCCATTTCCTTCAACACACACAGAAATGCGTATTCGCACTTATTTAAGTTCATTACATATCTGGGCGAATCTGACCAAGCTTGTTTGGTTTGATGTATTTTTGCAGATAAGCAACACGTGCGTCCCCGTTTGAGCCATTGTAACGTCACTGACCTAAATCGAGTACTTCGATCCGAGGTGTTCGTCAGCGAAGACTTTCAACTCCGAGCCGCTCATCTGATTCTAGGGTATACTCCCATCTCCTCGGACTTCCAGGAGATAGAGAACGCTATAATTGCAGGCGATCGGCGACGAAGGAGAATAAACGTAGCTTGACCCCACTTCCTGGACGACCACGATCTTCCAGACGCCCTTCATACCGTCTTGCACCTACAGCCCATAACGGCTATTCCTCTTGCCATACATTCCCAGGCAACTGCTATCCCAGAAGAGCAGGTGTCGTCCTCACACACTCTAGACGACGAAATAGACCAATTTCAATTTGAAGATACCGAAAGGCATCAAGGGAACCAATTCGTCGTGCTCTCGGACGAGGAAGAAGAAATTGCCGAGGCCTCGGGCATTGCTGGGTTCGTCGTTGCACAGCCAGAAGACAGCTCTGAGGAAGACATGGATCGGATGCAGGGTCTTCTGACTAAGAAAGCTGTAAAGGTATCCGAGAAGAAGACGGGGACGTCCCAGGCTCCTCCAATTTTGCCACCTCCCCCTCCTCCAGCTGAGCCAAAACTCCCAGCCGAAGACCCTAAGAAAAAGAGAAAGGGGGAGGTAGAGGGAGTGACTAGCAAAGATCCTAAGAAGCCACGCCATCAACCCCCTTCGGCTCAGCAGCAAAAGCTAGACAAAGGCAAGGGCAGGGCCCGCTCAGTTGAGAGCGGAGAGATCAGAGATGTGGCCGACGTACGCCGACCACCTGCCATCTGGTCTCCGGACTTGAAGCTGGACGGCGCGCCTATCTCCTGCCAGTCCAGCATGAGGGCGGTTCAACAAGGCCATGCTCACCACAATATTGCCTAAAAGCCTTGCTGTCAAATTGAACACCATTGTCAGAGATAAGTGTGTGTGGTATGCCGAATCTAGTAATAATATTTTTCCAGATAAACTTCTTGGAATCAACATCCCTAATATTCGCTAAGGGCTCGGCCTCAACCCATTTAGTAAAATAGTCTGTTCCCACGAGAAGCCATCTTTTGTTACCTGCGGCCCTCGGAAACGGTCCAACTATATTAAATCCCCACTATGCAAAGGGCCAAGGGCTGGAAAGGGGATTAAGAACTCCTCCAGGTTGATGGATATTAGGGGCAAACCTCTGACATTGATCACATTTTCTGGTATAGTCTTGAGCCTCTCTTTGCATATTGGGCCACCAATAACCCTGAGTCAAAACTCTGTGAGCTAAGGATCTTCCCCCAGTGTGGCTGCCACAAATCCCTTCGTGCAGCTCTTCCAGAAGCCCTTCCGTTGAGTCAGGGTGTACACACAACAAATACGGTCCTGAAAAGGAACGTTTGTAGAGTTTCTGATCCTCGGACAACCAGAAACGTGGTGCTTTTCGACGTATCTTATCAGCTTCGGATTTGTCATCGGGAAGGTTGTCATTCTTAAGAAAAGACACGACCGAGTCAATCCAGCTAGGACCATGCCTTATTAGATGAATGCGAGGCGCGTTGGCAATGACAAGAGTGGGTTCCAGCAAATCCTCAATGAGGATAACCCTAGGCAAGCCTTGATCCGAGGACGTTGCCAGCGTGGCTAAGGAGTCTGCATGAGTATTTCCGCTCCGAGAGACATGAGTTAAAGCGAAAGAGTCAAATTCAGTTTGCTGGCGCTTGATCTGGGCCAAGTATTCCTGCATCCTCGGGTCTCTAGCCTCCATGGTTCCTGTGACCTGGCCAACCACCAGCTGAGAGTCTGAGAGAACATGGACTTCCTTTCCTCCCATTCTATGCACCATTTTCATGCCCACCAGTACTGCTTCGTACTCGGCTTCATTATTAGTGGCCGAGAATGCCAATCTCAGGGACTTTTCGAAAATAATTCCCTCGGGGGATACCAGGACAAGTCCAACACCGGACCCTCTCTGATTGGCTGCCCCATCCACATACACTTTCCAAACCGAAGATACTGCAGCTGTGATCACACCAACTGATTTTTCACCCATGGGGGAGTCCTTTAGAGTTTCTTCCAACAATGGCTCAGAAAATTCCACCACCAGGTCAGCAAGGACCTGACCCCTCACCGAGGTGCGAGGCTTGTATTTAACATCAAAAGCCCCCAGGATGGTCCCCCACTTTGCTATCCTTCCGGAGTAGTCGGCGCTACGCAGCACTGCCTTAAGGGGCAATTAGGTCAGAACAACCACTGTATGGGACTGAAAATAATGGGGGAGCTTTCGCGTGGCATGAACCACAGCCAGGAACGCTTTCTCCAAGGGCAGATAACGGACCTCGGCCTCACCCAAGGACTTACTAACATAATATACCGGTCTTTGCACCCCGTCATCGTCTCTTATCAGGACCAGACTGACCGCATGGACGGCTACTGCTAAATATGCAAACAAAAGCTCATGTGCCTCCAGACGAGACAGGATGGGTGGTTGAGAAAGGTATTGCTTGAGTTGTTGGAAAGCTAACTCGCAATCCTCGGTCCATTGAAACCCTTTCCATTTATTCAACAATTGAAAGAAAGGACGACAACGGTCAGCTGACCGCGATATGAACCGATTCAAGGCAGCTATTATCCCTGTTAACTTTTGAACTTCCTTTGGGTTCCGAGGAGGCTGCAAGTCTTGGATAGCCTTGACCTGCGCTGGATTTACCTCTATGCCTCTATGGGTAATCATGTATCCCAAGAACTTTCCAGACCCCACGCCGAAAGAACACTTTGAGGTGTTGAGACGCAACTTGTATTTTCTCAGTATCTGAAAAGTGTCGGCCAAATCTTTCACATGTGAAGGTATTGTTTTGCTTTTTACCACCATGTCGTCCACGTAGACCTCAATGGTTTTCCCCATTTTCTCTTCGAACATTCTAGTCATCATTCTTTGGTAGGTAGCCCCAGCATTCTTCAAACCAAATGGCATGACCTTATAATGGTAGTTTCCTGTTGGAGTAACAAAAGCAGTCTTTTCCTGGTCCTCCACCGCCAAAGGAATTTGATGGTAACCCTGGAATGCGTCTAAGAAACTCATCCGAGGATGTCCAACAGTGGCATCCACCAATTGATCTATGCGCGGCATTGGGAACGAATCTTTGGGACATGCTTTGTTCAGATCGGTGAAGTCCACACATACTCTCCATTTCCCATTCTTTTTCTTAACAACCACAGTATGGGCTAACCACTCGGGGTAAAAAACTTCTTTAATAGCTCCAGCCCTCTTGAGTTTAAGAACTTCTTCCTTTACAGCTTCTGAATGTTCCCTGGAAGATCGCCGAGGTGGCTGCCTCCTCGGAACAACGGCTGGGTTGACATTCAAGTGATGACAAATGAAGTTTGGATCCACGCCTGGGGCTTCATAAGGATCCCACGCAAAAACGTCAATGTTATTCTTCAAAAATTCTAACAACTCCATCTTCTCCTGGTGTGGCAGAAGTATACCAACTTGGAAGAACTTCTCCGGATCGGCAGCCACCGGAAACTTCTCTAGTTTCTCACAATGTGTCTCCTCTCCTGTCAGCATTCGAGATGCGTCAGGAGGAGTTAACTGCTATGAATTTTTAGTGACCACGACCGAAGACTCGGCCTTTGCTTGATGTAACACTGCAGCAGACATGCATTGTCTGGCCACATACTGGCTGTCGAGGATTTCCTCAACGGAATCCCCTGAGGGGAACTTGACTTTCACATGCAAGGTAGAGGAAACAACCCCAAGCGCATGCAGCCAAGGCCTAGCGAGGATGGCCGTATATGGAGAGTACGCATCAATGACAATGAAGTCCACTTCCACCGTTTCGGAGCCGGACTGAACGGGCAAACGAATTTGTCCTCTCGGCATAACCGATCTCCCTTCAAAGCTTATGAGCGGTGAATCATAAGGAGTAAGGTCTTCCACCTTCAACCTTAACCCCTTAAATAGATCCGGGTACATAATATCTGCGCCGCTACCCTGGTCTATCATCACCCTCCTCACATCATAATTACCTATCCTCAGCGTAACTACAAGGGCATCGTCATGGGGTTGGATAGTCCCCGCTTTATCCTCCTCAGAGAAACCTAGGACGGGCAAAGTGCCCCTCAACCTCTTCGGCCTACTGCCCACGTCCTCAGCACAAGGGTGGGAGACAGTCAAAACCCTAGTGGGACCTGAACCGGTCCTTCCGGGTGCGGCAAAGATAACATTAATCGTTCTTAATGTTGGCCGAGATGAATTGTTCCTCTGGTTGTTAAAACCAACTTGACTGACATGACCAGTAGGCTGACATAAGTGCTCCTTTAACTTTCCTTCACTGACGAGCTGCTCCAAATGGTTCCACAAGGTCCGACAGTTCTCAGTAGTGTGGCCCACATCCCGATGGTACTGGCAGAAGAGGTTTTGATTTCTTTTCACAGGTTCCCCTGCCATCTTACTAGGCCATCTGAAGAAGGGCTCTTTACGAACTTTCTCCAGTAACTGATGCACCGGTTCTCGGAACACAGTATTGACAGCCTGAGGTGCTGCCGAGACAGATTGCCCAAAGTAATCCCTCCTCGGCTTATTGTTGTGATATCTGTCCGACCTGAAATCCCTTCTCTCCTGAGGGATAACCTTTTCCTTTCCCTTGCCTTGCTGCTGGTCCTCCTCTACCCTCTTGTATTCATCAATACGATCCATGAGGCGACGTACACTGCGGACGGGCTTTTTTGTCAAAGACTTTCTCAGATCATGGTCAGTAGGAAGACCTACTTTAAAGGTATTCAGTGCCACCTCGTCAAAATCACCGTCTATTTCATTAAACATCTCCCAGTATCGGTCGGAGTATGCTTTCAGCGTCTCTCCTTCTTTCATAGTCATAGATAGTAGCGAGTCTAATGGCCGAGGAACTCTGCTACAAGTAATGAATCGCGAGGCAAACGCCCTAGTCAGCTCCCCGAATGAACCTATAGACCCTGATTTGAGGCCATTGAACCACCTCATAGCCACGGGCCCCAAGCTAGAGGGGAAGACTTTACACATCAGAGTCTCATTGTGGGAGTGCACGGCCATCCTTTGGTTGAAGTGACTCATATGCTCCACCGGATCAGTCCGGCCATTGTAGATGGTAAAGGCGGGCTGAGTAAATCTCCTAGGAAGCCTCCCCTTCTCAATCCTTCGTGAAAACGGAGATTTGGAGAGTTGGTGCAACGCCCTACTCATAGCGTCATTGCCTAAGCCCCTAGAAGGAAGGCTTTTGCGTCTGCGAGCTGGCTGGTCGTCCTTCTCACCGGAAGACGTTGAGCTGGCAGGTGAGCACGATCTCGAACTATAGCTACCTCGCCTATCCTCTTCCGAGGAAGAATCCGATGAGGACGGTGAAGGCCTACGCTTGGCGCGGCGTAGCTTTCTCTTCAAACGGTTGATCTCCTTCTGCATGGCTTTAGAACCATGCTCTTGGGGGGCGCTACCCCCACCATGAGTATGGCTGACATCTGGGTACTCTGTATGGACACTCCCCTCGCGATCCCTTTGACGTTCGAGACACTCGAATTGATCCTCTCGTTGTGATCCTTGTGACTCTGCATGGTAAGCACCTAAGCCCGCCATAGTATCCCTACCTCTCCTAGACTAGATTTCTCATAGACGGCGCCAATTGTAAGTGCACAATTGCACCTGGCCCTAAGAACAGTTATGGGCTCAGGCCCAATGAGCCTTAAACAATATGAATTTGTAGAGTGTGGGCTTGAAACCCAGGTTAGAAGTGTGTAAGGATTATATGACAAGCTAAAAATTATAAACACTTAACAACAGTAAGAAGTATTGCAATTCCACCTCCTCGGATATAAGCCGAGGACTGTTCTTATATAATTTTCCCTTCCTTTCTTTTTTAGATTACAAATAGCGAGTCCCCTTTTTTCTGTTCCAGATCCCTCCTTAAATACTACTCACTTCGATCTTTGTGACACGTGTTGCCCTCACTTCCCTTTGACTTAGATATTTCCCTTCCTAGTGCCTTTGAATAGTAACCAGAAGTTTCACTTCCACTGTTCAGGCGTCACTTCCCCATAAATGCGGCCAGGGTGGTAGGTGCAGGGTCTTTAATGTGGAGGTGACAATCTTCAACTTGAGTATATCTCCAACATCGGTGCTTCTAGGTTGTTCAAGGGTTCACCCCCTTTAACCGTTGGTATTTACCGTGTCATTCCCTAACCTTTACAATGAAGTCCCGGGTTCTCCGGTGTCCATCCGAGGGGAAAATCACCCTCGGCTGGATCTTCGGATCCTCGGCGCATGGGCCAACCCGCAGTACTAACAAGTTCTAAACCCAAGAGCAGGTCGGCCTTCCTTATCATGGCCCAAAGGCCCACCAGGGTATTTTTACTCCCTACAGGTATCATAATTATCCTTTTAAAAAATTATTCTCTTATAACAAAAAAATCTAAATATTTTAAGAATAAATAGGTTTAGCTTCCAAACTAATAGCAAAGAGCGAGCTAGTCTAGCGGTTGGTTGCAGCAATATCTAATCTAATATACTATATGATAAATTGCAAATTATACCTTTAAAATTTGGGAGTGCTTGAATTTTACACCCTGAAAAATCAGAATTTGGATTTTATCTATTGATGTTATATTCTATTTGCATTAAGAACTCCTCCATCCATGATTTCCCTTAAATGTCATATAAGCTTGTAATGTGTGTTTAATTCGTCTAATAAAATGGTGCCACATTATTTTTATTTAAATTATCTAAAAAAATTAGGAAACAAAAATGACCACTTACCTCATGTTATGTGTTATGTTCAGAATTCTACCACACTTATTATTGTCAATTAAATTAAATCATATTTTATATCCTCCCAAAAGTCAAGTTTCCATGTGTCATCAAATATGACCACATGCCTCTTCTGCCATAAGTAGTCTCATAATTTATTGATCAATGATTGTTCGGCTATTGTGTTGATTCTCGGCAGAGGAAAATTTTCATTATGGTCTTGCAAAATTGCTTTATTATGCTCCTTAGTAGATCTTCTATATTGTAAGATTGAAACACTGAGATCCAAGCATAGCAATCGAAGTGTCATCTTACCATTTCGTAGTTATAGACTTAATTTCTTGACAAGAGTGGACTTACCTAGTCCTCCTAGTCCCACCGCCGAAACAGTAGTATGATAAAGAGATCCTTCTACCAGTCAGCCAAAGCCAATCAATTCATCTCTAGGAGATTCAATTCTTCGGGAGTCATTTCCACCTAACACTCCAAACACTACAGCTACCATTAGATAGCAAGCTATATCTTCCACTTCTTTCCTTGATTTTCTTAATTGATGCCTTGATCTCCTGAATCTCAGAAGCTATCTCATGGCAGGGTATTAATATTTTGATTAAGTGAGTGGTTTCTGAGGAGATGATGGAAGCCATGCGAATGAGGATCATGTAGTGCCACGTGAATCAAGTACTGGTCGATTGCAACATCTATGTTGAAGCTATTTCACCCAAGTTTTGACACCCTCACTCATGTCTCCTTCAGCTGCGGCCCTTTTGTTTGTGTCTTTGAGGAAGGATTGAATGCTCTCCAGTTCATCTTTGATGTCATCAACTTCTCCATGGATACCTCCTAACAGTTTTGCTTCTTAAGCACTTGCCAAAGGGTAGTCAAATTTTACAGTTTATTTAAAAAATATAACCAATTTTATTTCAATTCATGTAAAAAAAATCATGTATCATTATATCTCATTTAAATCATTAGTTTTTTTTACTTGCTTGATCCAAGTTTGAAAAATATAGAGGCTCTCTAAAAAAAATTCAAATTAATCAACAAAGAAATTATAACAATTCAAAGAGGAATGAAATTCTAGTTGTTTACTTCTTGTTTTCTATAATTCAACGTAGATATAAGAATTTAATAAAAATTTGTAAGGATTAATAAATGATGATTAAATAATTATGATTGTAGAGGTACTTGCTCGGTAGGAGACCTTGGGATCGCACTTCTTGGGCTAGACTCATTTGGGCCGAACCCTTACCCTTTTTTGGGTTTGCACAGGGGACCAATTGCCTTTCATTATTTCCAACGAGAGAGAGAGAGAGAGATCAGGAAAGCACAATTAAAAGAGTAACAACGAGAAATTGTGGTGAAATATAAACAAGTCAACAACCACTAATTTCTTGTGAAACAAGGAGAACAATACAAGATAGAGAGCAAATGCTATTGATTTTGTGTTTGGGTCAATTCAGCTGATCATATATGCAATCTACAACAAGAAGTCAAATTTCAACAAAATCATTGGAGATGATGGAAGAAGAGGGCTCTGCCCATTTTGTCAAAGGAATTGAGATGAGGACATTCGAGGATAACGACATAATTAGTTCTAGCATTTACATTTCAACAACTAATGATTTTAACATTAAAAAGAAGAGGGGGAAAAAACCTCGTAGTGTGGGATATGATAATGACTAATGGCAAAATTCGTTTCTAGCCTTTACGTTTCAACAACCAATGACTAAATTGGTAGATGGTTAGCTGGTCACCACAGTTAACACATAAATAATTCCTCTCTAGTATGACACTATTATTAGAAGACAATCTCTAAGATGGGTTAATGGCTCTTTTCCCCTCAAAACTAAGATGGTATCTACGAGATGGTCTCATGAGAGCACCCTCTCGCACCATGTGAGTTATGGAACCACGTGCTGAATTCACATATGTTGTGAGAGGCAAGTCAAATAAATATAATATATTATATATATTATATATATATATATATATATATATATATATATATTTCTCTGAAAAGTATAGGATCAATTATGATGTTCCCACTAAACTATATTAAGTAATTTTTTTAGAAAAACAAAATCAAGCTACAAAAACTAGTATTTTACTGATTTAATGTTTATATGTACATGGTCCTTACCCTTATAATTCTCTGTTAAATTCAAAATATTTATAATACAAAGCCCATTTTCTTGATATGCAAATTCAATTTATTACATTTTTACTTAAATATTATGACGAGAGTAAAAATCAGTGTATTCATGCGATTGACTATTTCCACTAAAAATTTCAATAGATCCTCCCATTAAAACCAAGCTTTATGGTCCATGATACATTTAAGCACATCCACAAACCCAATAGCACTTTGAAGGAGTGGGGGATATAGGGTAAAAATAAAAAAATAAAAAAATTAATAGGCTTATTTGATACTAGATCTCCATGAATACATTGATATAGGGAAAATTGGGGAAATGTTTTCAAGTGGAAGGGAATGCAATATTGCTATTGTAACAGATCTTTAAAAGTTATTGCAACCATATTTACACTGATGCAATAAATTAGTGCTTTCAAGTCCCTATTGCAACAAAAATAACTTCACAAAGTAAATAAGTTCCTATTGCCACTAAAGTTTCTTTTTGTTGCAATAGTTTTATTGCAATAGAGATTTTTTTTCTTGTAGCCTATCTCATGTAATGAAGATAAAAATAAAACAATTAAATTTTGATAAATTCATGTTAGCAAGTTTTGTATTTTCATTTAAATCTCACCCATGACCTATATGCATTGATGTGTTAATCACTTAATCTATCCATCTATCCGTTATGTTTTAAAAGACTTTATAAGAATGTCTATTTTTTCCAGGTATTAAAGAGAGATGTGAATTTAACCTAATAATTGCAAATTTGCAACTATTAGATCCACTCAAGCATTGCTATTTCTATAGGTGTTAATCAATTTAAGCAAAAATGTGGATGAATAAAGAAAAGTTGTCCAGTGTTCAATTTGGGTGCACTCAAATGCATTTACATTATTTTTGTTTTGGTTGATTTTTAACAATCGGTAGACCTTGTCACATTCCATTTTTAATCAATATCTGACCATTATATTTGTTTTGTTTTGTAAAATGAGGAAGAGGTGTTAGTTATTTATTACATTCAATTAGTATGATTAATGAAGTGGTGCTAATTACTTATCACATTCAATTTATTATTTTAAAGTAACTTTTTATGATGACAACTATTATAAGTTTTTTTTAGCATGACAATTGACAAAGTTAATGCTTAATAGTTGCATATTCCTCTAATAGGATCTCTCATTTCCGTGTTACATGTTACACAACATACACATACACGCACTAAAAATAAACCTGTCCCTACAACATAATACCTCCAAGCACCCATAATTGTGTCCACCCATGGTTAAGAATTCACACTCTCTGGGCATTGCCATTATCAACCACAACAAAACCAAATCAAACTGCTAGCACCATAGAAACCACTAAGCTAAACTAAAAACCAAATGAAATAAGCCCTCTACACCAAGGAATTGGTTGGTAGATTAATTACAACAACTAATAAGCTGTACCATGGTTAAATTTAAATTATGGTACATCTATATATTAGGTTATAAATAGAGCACTTGAATTTCATACTTGCAATCAGTTCTTGTTTTGTTAATTTAAGTTCTAGTTTGTGTTTTTGATTCCTTGTTTAGCTCACCCCCCCCCCCCCCCCCCCCCCCCCCAAACCACCACCACCCCCTCTCCTTCCTCTATTGTATCAAAAAGAGAAGGTTCTAGCTTCTATGGCAATACATACTGTTCTCCTAGCTTTTTTTTCAACTCTATTCATTTCATGTGTCAATGCTCACTCTTACAAGCCCAATGTCACAGTTGCTATTGATGGCAGTGGCAACTTCAGCACCATTAACGAAGCCATATCAAAGATTCCGATAGGTCGTAACAATCCATATGTTATTTTAATCAAACAAGGTACATATAATGAAGCAGTCTACATAGCTCAAAACAAGTCTAATTTAGTTTTAATTGGAGAAGGCATGGAGAAGACTATTGTTCAATTTAACAAAACTGCGAAACAAGGTTATGGAACTTCAGGATCGGCTACCGTAGGTAAGGTTCTATTCTCATATTAGTCTTAATTTTTTTTTTTTTTTTAAATTTGATTTATTGATCTTTGCATGCAACGTTGTAAATATCTATGAAGCGATTTTTTTAAACACATACTGATTATTTCGTTTATGTTTCTTCATTTAGATATTAGCGCCAATGATGTGTTTGTTAAAGGTATTAGATTTGTGAACAATGCTGGACCTAATGGTGGCCAAGCCGTGGCTTTGAGAGTAGCCGGTGACCGAATTGCAATTTACCAATGCTCCATACAAGGATACCAAGATACCTTATTGACAGCATATGGTATCCATTTTTTCCGAGAATGTGAAGTTTAGGCACAGTAGATTCATATTTGGGAATTCACGAGTTGTCTTACAAAACTGTGACATTTACGTGAGGAAGCGTACGGAAGGCACTGTGAATATGATCACAGCCAAGGTCGTGGACAAGTGGAAGATACAGGAATAGTGCTACACAATTGCTCCATTAAGGTGACAAAGATCTTCAACCTTACCCACAAATCAAAACATTTCTAGGCAGGCTGTGGGATAGTATTCACAAACCATTGTCATGGAATGTTCCTTGAAAAATTGATTGATCCTGAAGGAGGCTTCCAAACAATGACAAGAAAAGCTTATCCACTTGGTATCATGTGGAGTATGCTAATCGGGCCCAGGAGAGCCAATACAACAGGAAGAGTTAAATGGCCTGGTTTCATATTGCCAAAAATCTGAAGAGATTAAACATTTTACTGTTGAAAAATTATTAATGGTACCCAGTGGCTGCAAAGTGTGGAGTTCCTTTTGTTGGTGGTTTTATAAATAAATATTGTATGCATTGAAAAGGCAAATGTCAATTAAGAAATCATATATATAAAGATTTTAGTCCTTTCTAATCGTTGCAACACTGTGACTC